>JABMDO010001006.1:0-20911 GCA_014851415.1 Cnaphalocrocis medinalis
TGGTGGCGTCGCACAGGGCGGCAACTAGCGCCGCCGAGTCCCTGGCGGCAGCGAAGGAACTCCGCCGCCGCGTCTGCGCCGCGGCACACCCACCTCCTCGCTAGGAGTCGAGAGGGCTTTGTACGTCTGGAACAATTGGGTCTATTGTAATCGTCAGAAAATAACAAATTTAAAATGGTATTGAGACAAAATGAATTTCACTTGTTTTGTGCACAATAGGGTACTTGACTATTTTTTTTATGTGTTTAATCAAAAGACCCCTCTATTAAAGAAACATTGTTGAAAGAATTATTTGATTCTGATTTGAATTACCTGAGATACCACAACTTTAAGAGCACATATTTTACGCGGGCCCAAAAACGCTCTGTACAAATGGCTACCAACATGTGACGTCACACGCTGGTGTCTTGTATGCGCGTCTAGCAAATTTTGTTTGGTAGCTATATCAAATGTTTCGTTTATGTACATAGTTTTATAATAAAAGTTTGTGTTTAATGTGTGGGTAGTTCAATGATATAATTATTTTTATAATATTATAACTTTAAAATGGACTTGCCCATGAAACTTTGAATGCTCACAAAACCAGCTAGACGTTATATTTTTAACTGAAAATTTAGGCTATTGGTTCTTATTTACCAATATTTGGTAAAGTATCAATATTTTTTACTACATCGATATTAGTCAACTACCCTATTGAAACTAAAAAAAAAATAATAGGGTATTTGATTAGTCAAATACCCTATTATTAAGTTAAGTTTAATGTATAGAGATTAGACTCTATACATTAAACTTTATCAAAATATTGGTAAAAAGGAACCATTAGCCAAAATTTTCAGTTAAAAATATAACGTCTAGCTGGTTTTGTAAGCATTCAAAGTTTCATGGGAAAGTCCATTTTTAAAGTATAAAAATTCAACAATAGGGTACTTGACTATTTTTTTTTATGTGTTTAATCAAAAGACCCCTCTATTAAAGAAACATTGTTGAAAGAATTATTTGATTCTGATTTGAATTACCTGAGATACCACAACTTTAAGAGCACATATTTTACGCGGGCCCAAAAACGCTCTGTACAAATGGCTACCAACATGTGACGTCACACGCTGGTGTCTTGTATGCGCGTCTAGCAAATTTTGTTTGGTAGCTATATCAAATGTTTCGTTTATGTACATAGTTTTATAATAAAAGTTTGTGTTTAATGTGTGGGTAGTTCAATGATATAATTATTTTTATAATATTATAACTTTAAAATGGACTTGCCCATGAAACTTTGAATGCTCACAAAACTGAAAATTTAGGCTATTGGTTCTTATTTACCAATATTTGGTAAAGTATCAATATTTTTTACTACATCGATATTAGTCAACTACCCTATTACCTAAATAATTGAACTACCAATACATTTTACCCCAACTATTACTATAAAAACCATTTATGTATTTATTACAAGAAATATTTGATATGGCTACCAAACAAAATTTACTAGATGCGCACACAAGTATGACCGGGTGCAACAATAATGAGTAAAAGAAGGCTTCTTCTGGGAAAGCACGCTACATCTATCTCTCATTCATCTCTCTACATCTTACCAGGTGATATAAGGTCAAGTGCAAAGACATTTAATATAAAAAACACGATCCTCAGTCATGAGGGAGCGACCAAAGAGAGGAAGAGAGAGAAGCAATTAATAGAATGGAAACTGTACCTTATTCTCATGAAGCAGGGTGGTTAGCATGGTCTCTACTACTCGCGGGTACAGGTCCCGGAGGCGCGCGGTGGTGGTAGCGGGGGTGGCCGCCAGCTGCTCGCGGACCGCCGTCACCAGGGTCGCGAGGTCCAGTAGGATGGGGGAGATCTTGAAGTCGAGGATCGCGTTCTGCTTTACCACTTCCTTGGCTAACGCTCCGTGGACTGTTATTCTGGAAATTAGCGTTATTTCAGAGTTTTCGTAAAATTACGAGAAACTGTGGTTCAATACTCAATCGTTTATTGCAAAACCATAATGTGATAGGATGTTACAATATAGATAATGGAACAGTGTTATGGACCCTCTCAGGCACGCAAAGTAGGCTTAGGAGAGAGGCCATACCGCATACCGCATACGGCACTTTTTAAAGGGTTAAGGCCCTATAACGATTTATTTGATTTGAAGAGACTCCGCCCATTCCCCCCGCACACCTCATGCAACACTCGTAACTTTGTCACTTGATTCGCGTCAAATCGCACTTTCGCATGCGCGGTCACAGTAAATAAAGCAGTAAGGACATTGTGTCTGTGGTATACACGTCCGACGTCTATGAAATATCGTATTCTTTTTTCGAAATTATTTACTTCACAAATTACGTACTTTCTGGATCGGTACGGCCCAGGTTAGTGAAAGTCTATGAAATATAGCATTCTTTTTTCAAACTTGCCTACTTCATAAATTACATACTTTCTTGATGGGTGCCGCATACTTAGTGAAGTCATTGCGGACCCATGTTGCGGACTACAAAATGAGATTCGAATCGATGAACGATAAATAAAAAATAAAATAATAGGATATTTGACTAAAATTGAAAAATAAAATAATAGGGTATTTGATTAGTCAAATACCCTATTATTAAGTTAAGTTTAATGTATAGAGATTAGACTCTATACATTAAACTTTATCAAAATATTGGTAAAAAGGAACCATTAGCCAAAATTTTCAGTTAAAAATATAACGTCTAGCTGGTTTTGTAAGCATTCAAAGTTTCATGGGAAAGTCCATTTTTAAAGTATAAAAATTCAACAATAGGGTACTTGACTATTTTTTTTTTATGTGTTTAATCAAAAGACCCCTCTATTAAAGAAACATTGTTGAAAGAATTATTTGATTCTGATTTGAATTACCTGAGATACCACAACTTTAAGAGCACATATTTTACGCGGGCCCAAAAACGCTCTGTACAAATGGCTACCAACATGTGACGTCACACGCTGGTGTCTTGTATGCGCGTCTAGCAAATTTTGTTTGGTAGCTATATCAAATGTTTCGTTTATGTACATAGTTTTATAATAAAAGTTTGTGTTTAATGTGTGGGTAGTTCAATGATATAATTATTTTTATAATATTATAAACTTTAAAAATGGACTTGCCCATGAAACTTTGAATGCTCACAAAACCAGCTAGACGTTATATTTTTAACTGAAAATTTAGGCTATTGGTTCTTATTTACCAATATTTTGGTAAAGTATCAATATTTTTTACTACATCGATATTAGTCAACTACCCTATTACCTAAATATCATTGAACTACCAATACATTTTACCCCAACTATTACTATAAAAACCATTTATGTATTTATTACAAGAAATATTTGATATGGCTACCAAACAAAATTTACTAGATGCCACACAAGATACAAAAAGTGTGACGTCACTCGTCAGTAAGTAAGTAAGTAAGTAAAATATTTACTGACCAAACAAAAAGAGATACAACACAACAGTAGTAAGACACATAATACATAATAAGAAGTAGGTACATACGAGAAACGGAAAGGAACATTAAGTGCTTACATACATAGACAGATAGGTGGTCAATAAGGTCCAAACTCAGCATATGCTGCAGCTGCTTCATTCAAGCCACTGCAGCGCTAGTTTTCAGTATGGACCTTGAGTGACGTTTTATAAATGAACGAATGAATGACACGCACATGAAACAATACAACAGATAAACCAAAAAAACAAACAACAACAATGACACTTAGAAAAAAAATATTAAGAAAAAAAAAACTGGAACAAACAACAAATAATAAACACACAATATACAAACCATTATAATAAAAATAATCTACCATTTGGGTATTTGACTAATCTCGATGTAGTAAAAAATATTGATACTCTTTCAAAATATTGGTAAATAAGAACCAATGGCCAACATTTTCAGTTAAAAATATAACGTCTAGCTGGTTTTGTGAGCATTCAAAGTTTCATGGGCAAGTCCATTATTAAAGAATAAAATTTAAAAAAAATAATTATATCATTGAACTACCCGTACATTTTCCACCAACTTTTATTATAAAACCCAAACAAAATTTACACAGAAGTTTGAGTTGTGACGTCGCACTTCAATAGACATTTGTACAGAGCGTTTTTGGAATTGCCCAAAATATGTGCTCTCAAAGTTGTGATATCTCAGCTAATTCAAATGAGAATCAAGTGATTCTTTCAACAATGTTTCTTAAATTGAGGCATCTTTTGATATGTGTTTACATAAAAAAATATAGTCAAATACCCAAAGAGCTAAATCGTGAAAACGATAGCATATCTGTGACATGAGCGACAGTCAACTTGACAGCCACACCCATTCCGGCCACACCCCGACCACATTTTGCCACGTATCGGTCTGTACCTCTTGGGCAATGATAAAACAATGTTATTATTCATTAATACTGAACAAAATCAAAGTATGGATGAGATCTGCCATGACAATAACACTACTGAGCAAGCTAAAGTATAAAATTGTGAGAGATGGTGTATTGGTGTGCTTGTATAGTGTTTGAGTATCTGGCGTCAAAGCAGGAGGAAAGAATGTGTTGCACAGTAGCCATTACTACCCGTGCGGATAAACATTGGGATTAGAAATTAAAACGGCGAAACTGTTCACTTCTCGCTCGCTCACTATTTGCGTCTATACTCGCACGACTGACAAAAAAAAAAGCTGCGTTTTAATAAAAATATGTGAGCTAGACGCGCTCTCAGTTTTGAAGCTTTCGTTAAAATTGTCTTTTTTTTATGAGATAGGGGGCAGACGAACAGACGGATCACCTGATGGTAAGCGATTACCGCCGCCCATGGATCCCCGCAACACCAGAGGAGTCGCAAGTGCGCTGCCGACCGACCGGACCGCTAATATATGTATCCCATCAAAAACAATACTCTACAAAAAAACCAAGTCTCCCAACTACCGTAAAAAGTGGTGAGATCCATGTTTCGCCAAGTCGGTTATTCATTTATTGATTTGGCAATCACACAATATATCTCACAAGCAATGCATTAATTGATTCGGTTGTTTAATGTGATTGCCATTTAATGTGAAACTAACGATTAAAATTTCTATGAAAATAAATCTATAATCGAATTGAGCCATAAAAGGACAACTCTAATCGTTCTCACCAAAAAGGCCGACTTTCGATACTGTTTTAGCTATATTTACTGTGGCACGGTCAACACACGTCATCAGAAACGAATTAGGATACCACGGAGACGCAACATACCTACTTAAAATTTAAAAAGGTAAAAAATGAGAGGCGATAAAATATCCCAACTAATATTGAAACTTCGTGAGATTAACTCCTTGGATTCCTCTGTAGCATGCTATTGTCGCAGGAGTACGAACGGCAAGGTGATCTGAACGGGTAGGTTGTTGAGAGGTGCGATGTCCCTGATAACGTCAATATATGCTTTGCGTCTGATAACGTCAATTGAAATCACGATTCCAATTCTGTAATTTTGACCGCTGTTGTGACAATTAACTTTGCTCCTATACTGTCGAAGTGCACGAAGGTTCTACGTTCTTTTGACAGACAACATCGAAAATCCATGAACAGCCTCGTTAAGTGCTGATGTATGCTGATGATATGGCGCTGATAAAGTTTTATCAAAAATTGAGTCACGTAGCGACTCCAATGTTGGTCTTTGTTCTTTTGCAGATTTCGTTTTTCTGACTAATAATGACATACTTCAGTTTGCTCGCAACTGGCATAGGTCCGTCGTCTAAGAGAGCTGTCGCAGCACTGAGCAGGTGACAACACGGCTACACAATTATACTCAATGGTCATGTCAATAAAGTCGTGAATACGTTGCACCCAGATTCTATCAAGTTGCTCAAAGATGTCGACAAAATCACGAAAAATTAATTACGTATTTATAAAAAAACTAGGCTGAATAACAAAATTCTGACACATGCCAGACATCAGTATTTATAATATCTACTAATTAAAGGAATTTCCAATTGAATTGGTAATCTCGCTCAGTAAATATCTGGAGAAAACGTAATTTTTAGAGGTATTTTCAAATCGAAAAACTATCGAATCAAACTCGCCAAATCGTGTTTCTAAAAAATTACAGACTTAGATAAAGGTATGAATTAATGTTCACCTTAGTATCAGATTGTACCGTCTCCCAGGGACCTGGCAAAGCCACAATGAAGGTAAGGTTTTTTTTTTATGTAGCCCCTTAAAATATATTATAATTATTATTTATAATGGGGTATGGGAACTAATTTTTAGGTATCTTTTTTATATTTTATTTCAATACCTTTTACTATTTCAAGTAATCAATTTGAATATTTTTGTAATCAAGACAGTAGTTATGTTTTAATTAATTTTTAAACATTTTAAATTCAAGCGTATTTGTGACGTCACAAGTGCGCTACACCATATTAATAGTGTTACCACGTGCTTTTTTCCCCAAATCGTGGCAAATAAATTATATGTAAAATGTTACTTGTGGGCAAAATCCCTTTTAATCGCGGGAATTTTACATCACTGTCTGACAACATTCCGGCAAAACAAAAAACAGAGAGGTATCTCTAATAAATTTTATATCACCTTTCAAATAAAATGTCAACTGGTTGGTAAGGTTTTATTGTATTACAACTAGCGCCAACTGTTGGTTCTTCCGATAGACTAAGTGTCAATCACAGTAGATGTCGCCTAATGTAGCATTTATTTTATCTTGTTAGTGCAGTATGACTGAATATTCTGCTGACCTTGGGTCAAATGAAGGTCAAACGCGATTTTATTGAAAATATCATTGATCTTATGCTTTTAAATTTTAAAAGCAATAAAATATGGTATGAAAGACAAATGCCTCGAAATGGTTTTTGATTTAGGACATGTTTGGTTTTTTTTCCCATACCCCATTGTTATTTAACCTCGTGTGGGGGGATATGGGGTCCTAGTGGGAACATTGGCACCCCAAATCCTCCCATTGAAATAAGGCACGTGTAATCTCTGCTTGTTGCTGGGGAAGGGGGATTGAAGTAGCTCAACGGCATACGTATGACGTTGTCATTGATTTTAGATTTTTTTTGTTTCCGAAAACAAATATTTTCGCCAGTTACTAAATAGACACTAATCTTCTTCTAATCACGTTCCCCCTAATTAGGCCATTAAGGTGTAAGACTACACTATTGTTACTTTAATGTGCCAATAAAGTCGTGAAAATAATTGATGGCGCTACTGCCGCTTATGCTTAAATAGATTATGGTAAACCTATTTGTTAATACACTTACTACAACTACAACTCCGTTAGTTCCCCGCAAATCCGTTTCCAAGACTTTCTCGGCGCATTATACTAGAACTTACAATATTTGCTTTCCCAGGTGCCTCCTGTCCGTGAAGATCTTCATGAACTCCGAGTCATCGGTGACATTGAACAGCGCGTTCCAGTCCACCAGTATCTTCGGCCTGGCCTTCACCGCGATCAGCGTCTGCGTGAAGTTCTTGAGCACCTCGAAGTCTTTCTCTGTGGTGTACAGCTGGTCGCTCGTGTCTTTGCCGAAGGTCTCTTGGACTACTATTGATGCCATGTTGTTAATCTAAAATATTTGGAAGGATATAGATTTTCTAACACTATCAAAATTTATAATCCGTCTTAGGAAATTCTCGAAGGCTATCTGTACTGATGAAAATGAGCACCATTCAGGATCTAACTAACTAAATCTTTAAACTAGATCACCAACAAGATTTATATCAGTGCAAGATACAGTAAAATGACACAACAAACAATTTTAAACGAAATCTTACAAGAGGTGACAACGGCATGCAATATTGACAACAGTACAGTAGTATAATTTTATTTAAAATCACTTTTCTTACTCACAATATCCTTAACCTCGTAGATACCGAAGGACTTGATGAAGTCCGCAATGTAGTCCTTCCAAGCGTCGGTACACAGTTGGCTCTTCAGAGAGTTGGCCTCGGCCTTGGACACTTTAAAGAAGCTGGCCAGCTTGTTGCTGTCGCAGAAGATCTGACCACGGACATTCAGCTTTGACGTCATTATCTAAAACCATATAATTCTTAATTAGACGTAGCAAATTTCGACTGCTCCAAAGAATAAATCCGATTTATAATATGTTTAATATAGGAGATCAAACTTTGTTCTTCGGAGGAAGCGATTTGTAGAAACATTTGTAGCATTTTAAAACACATGAGCCACCATTGATCCTTCAATTTAACATTAGCTCTAGCCACAGGGCTGTTAAACACATGGTACGAAGAAGCAAAGAACCAGAATTTCTTCTTGCAAGAAAGTAGAAGCATTGAAATAAGTATAGGCGGAACAAACTTTTTGCGGAACTAACATAAGCCTTTGACACCAAGACGCACAGCAAAAACTAGAATCTAGAATAAACAAACAAAAAATTTTACTCGTTAATAGGCTATACCTGGACTCTCTCAGCATCAGCTAGACCTTCGAACCCTTTCCTCACCACGCTGATGGGAAGGCCCAAGAGCACTTTGACTCCCGCGGGGTTCCGCAAGGAGACGTCATAGGCCATCTCTTGTATATTCAGGTTGATGGACACAACTCTATTGGCGCCCTCTATCAGCTTTGCTAAGAGAGTGGAGTAGAACAGGACTTCGTGTTTCGTCTGCTCGGGCAGGAATTTGTTTATCATATTCATAGCTTGTGCTAACCTGAGAATAATACACATAAAGACTTGGTTAACAATTTTAAGTTATTATTTGCTATAATACAAACATTTGCCTTATAATAAGGCAGAAGAATATACTATTGGATAAATACGTAATGGTTTATTTTAATTGAAATAAAAAAATTAAGAAAATATAAACAATCACTGAAACCTAAAGCTAGACTAAAAGAAAAGGAAGAACGTTGTTGTTTCACTCGTGTATTCTATTTCTGTGTAATGAAGAATACCTATCTATCTAACGTTGTATTAGGATGCATTATGATCCTAGTTTCCGTTGCGACTGATTTATTGAGTAGATTTTTGTTCCTTGGTAGCAAATGAACAGACGGATTGACCTTATGAACTGAACTTACAGTTTAAAGATATCAAGCGAAGAGTCCTTTGACCCTTTCTCGATCAGGTCCACTGCCTGGTTCAGCAGCTCATTGACCTGGTCCACTCCCGCGTGCTTCAAGCCGCCGAGGGCCAGCCTCGCCGCCTCCTCCGCGCTGCTGGAGTTGCCCACGAACACCTTGTCCAGGTACTGGAGCCCCATGGTTAAAGTATCAGTGATGTCGCGGAGGGTTTTGAAGGAGTTCGTCCATCCGAATACGATTTCTAGCTGATCCATCGCTCTCGTTATTCTGGAAGATTTGCATTATTTATTTATGTGGTTTAAGGTTGGTGGTTACTCATAAACGCTTTATTTCTGCGTGAATAAATAATTTAACCCCTTAATGGGCAGTAGGTATAAATACAATTCATAGGTTTTGGACCTTATCTCTAACACATTCAAAATATGGTGTCTAACATAAATGATGGTTATGTCATGTTACCTGTAGATCCTATAGTGCTGCGCTTGGTAGGCAATTGGAATTAAGAGGTTCAAGGTTCAGTTTTGTAATTTTTTGTGCAATAAAGAGAACTTACCTATCCATTTGGGCTGGTGGTGTTCCTTTTTTTTTAAAGTTCAAAATTTCATAATTTTTTGCTAAGGAAGAGTGGCCCCTTCTGCTACATTGCAATTAGTAGAAGGGGTCAACAATGGAATTGCTTTGACAATTTAGAAACTTTAATAAACTTTATTTTTCTTTTACTTCGCTGCTATGATGGGATGGTTTCGTTTGTCTAGTGGTTTAAGTACTGGGTCATGATCTTAGGGTTTCGGTTCAATTCCTGGGTCAAATAAAAGTATGTTTCGAATTTATCGAACATAGCTTTCGGTTTGTGAGCATTAGGCAAGCGTGGTGATTACGCCTAATCCCGTCATGCGATTCGTAAGGATAAGTTGATTTCTATGATGTAGGCATTTGCCCTGCAGTGGGACAATATACAGGGTGTATCTGTGAACATTTACATCCTTTTTGTTAAACCTGCATGGTTATTAGATTGTCAAAGCCAACACGGCATTCAAATTTTGAATAAAAAAAAATAATAAACTCTGTATAAACAACAGTGTGTCAATTGATATCGTGTATGTCAAGAATAACAGCAAGTTATAACTAAAACTTAAATGTTTTCATTTCCTGCCTCCTATCCCTAAAACAGAAGGTTATGGGCAGCGCAACGCATTGAAGAGCGCAATATTACACAAATAACGTGCTATGGATAACCCATCGGTGCCTCACGGCACTCGGCACGAATCCCATGGTGTCTCCATCAACAAGTTGAACGGAAGAAATTTCAACACTTGGGTATTTTCAATAGAATGTTTGCTCACGGACCTTGATCTATGGGACGTCGTAACATCACCCATCGACTCCTGAGGACCCTGACGCCAAGCGTAAAGACGCCAAAGCGCGAGCTAAAATATGCTTGACGTGTGAAGAATCTATATACCCAGTGATTCGAGGAGCTAAAACAGCTTATGACACCTTTAACAGCCTCAAGAAGGCTTATGCTGATAGTGGTCTAACTAGGAGACTGCAACTCATGAAAAAGTTGCTTTCCAACCAATATCGTGGAAACCTCCAAAGCTATGTACACACTTCCTTGGCATACAACAAGAATTACAAGGAATAGGAGCAGGAGTAGAAGATGAGTTCCTGGCGATCATCATCTTGGCTGGACTCCCAGACGAGTACAAAGCGCTCGTCATGGCTCTCGAGCATTCCAACGCTCGAATAACGTCGGATAATGTAGTGGCAGCTCTTCTAAAGGAAGACTCTCGACCATGTCGCACTACCAGTACCAGACCTGAGGATCCTACGGCGCTACTGACTAAACCGAAGAAGAAATTCTGTACATACTGTAAAAAGTTAGGTCATTTAGTGTCAGATTGTAGGAATAAGAACAAGAAAGCTTCGGCAAAGGTTTATTCTCATAATACATTAGAATTTACACTTTCATCTTGTTTAACTCATCCTTCATCCACAGGTTCACAAGATTGGTTCATAGATTCTGGTGCAAGCTCACATATGAGCAATCGGAAAGATTGGTTTGACTCCATGTCTTCCCACATCATTCCCATCCAAGTAGCCAACAAGAACCAAATTCTGAGTGAGGGTAAAGGTACTGTAAATATTAATATTTCCGACAATGTACATAAAATAAGCGATGTACTTTACGTTCCTCGTTTAGCCACTAGTCCTTTTATCGGTAAGTAATTTAACTACAAAAAGGCTACGATGTTTTATTTACATCCAAAGGCGCGACAATCACTTTGGCAGGTGGATGTCAACTGACGGGCCAAGTCATAGCGACAGGCTCAAATTATAAGGGCATGTACAAGCTAGATGTAGACAAATCTCATGCTTTGTACACACCTACGAAAGAGTCACCTTTGTTGTGGCATAGACGTCTTGGCCATCTCAATGCCAATACTATGCAGCTTTTAAAAAGTAAGTTAGTAGGCATAGATTTTAGCGGGAAATTTACGGAAAAGTGTGTTCCGTGCCTGCAAGGCAAGTTAGCTAAAAAACCTTTCAAAAGTTCTTGCAGCAAATCGAGTAAGGTTCTACAATTAATTCATTCGGACCTTTGCGGACCTATGAGTACGCACTCGTGGGGCGGCGCCCTTTTATTTGCTAACATTTACAGACGACTTTAGTCGCAAAACTTTTGGATATCTTTTAAAATCAAAATCAGAGGTTTTTACTAAATTTGTAGAATTTAAGCACTTAGTAGAGAATCAGACTGGTGAAAAGATCAAAGTTCTGCGTTCTGACAACGGGCGTGAGTATGTAAATAAGGATATGTCTACCTTCTTAAAAGAGAACGGTATCATACACCAGACAACGGTTCCGTACACTCCTCAGCAGAACGGCGTCTCCGAACGCGCTAACAGGACTATCATCGAAAAAGCCAGATCCATGCTCAAAGATTCCAACCTACCTCTAGCGTATTGGGGCGAAGCAGTAAACACTGCAATTTATCTTAAGAACCGATTGCCTACACAAGCGTTAAAGAACAAAATTCCAGAGGAAGTGTGGAGTGGACGAAAAATCAACCTCTCTCACCTGAGGGTATTTGGTTGTGAAGCCCACGCTTTAGTACCCAAAGAGAAACGTACTAAGCTGGAATCTAAGACGCAAGCATGTATCTTCGTAGGTTACTCTACCGAAACCAAAGGTTATCGTCTTATAGACCCCCAATCACCACGGAATATTATTATATCGAGAGATGTCGTCTTCTTAGAAGACAAAAGGCTGCACCAGCCTAACCTGCAACCCATTGACAGCGATTTACCATCTCAACCACTACCTCAACCTCAACAAGTTTTTATACCTATGGACGATGAACCAGTTTCACAACGAGAACGCCAACCGCAACCAGGTACATCTGTGACGTCTGACGCGTCAACTTTAAATACAGATTCAGATGCACCTGTGATCCCCGAGGTTTCGAGTTCAACCGAAGATCCTGATCCTTCTCCAGAGCCCGCACCTGAAGTTCAGAGAAGATACCCAACCCGGGACAGGCGCCCTCCTCAACGGTACGAGGAGCAGCTCCACATGACCTCAGATTGGGAACCAGAGACCTTCAAAGAAGTCCTCGATCACCCGGAGAAAGGTAAATGTACACTTCAGGGCCGCTAAGCGAGTTCTTCGCTACCTGAAAGGGTCAAAAGCACTTCGGCTGCATTTTCACCGAACAGCCCAGTTCTGTCCAGTAGGATACGTGGATGCGGACTATGGAAACAATCTTGTGGACCGTAGGTCATTCACAGGGTTCGCTTTCCTGATGAGTGGCTCTCCAATCTCTTGGGAAGCACGCAAGCAGCGTACTGTCGCGCTTTCTACCACGGAAGCCGAGTACATGGCTTTGGCTGAAGCTTGTAAGGAGGCAATATACCTCCAGTCACTCATCAGTGAAATCTTCATCATCGCCCATCCCATCGTCATCCATACCGACAATCAAAGTGCACTGAAGCTCGCTCACAATCATACATACCATTCACGCACCAAACATATCGACATCAGGCACCACTTCATTCGTGAATCACTTTCACACCATAACATCAACCTTCTGTATATACCTACCCACGACATGATCGCCGACATTTTCACTAAACCTTTGCCGAAACTGAAGCATAACAAATGTACAGTAGGGTTAGGTTTATGTATAGTGTAAAGTCGCGTTCAGAATATTTTTTTTTGTAATCATGTTTTGGTGTAGATAGTTGATAGGTGTGTAAAGTAGGTTTAGGTGTTTTTATACAGGATTTTTTTGTGTGCGTTTATATATAGGATGTATGTGTGTATTGTATATAGGGTGTGTTGTGTTTTTGTACGTGCTGTATTTTTTGTTCGGTCTTCTTTTATACAGGGTGTTCGCTTTGCGGGGGGGTGTTAAACCTGCATGGTTATTAGATTGTCAAAGCCAACACGGCATTCAAATTTTGAATATAAAAAATAATAAACTCTGTATAAACAACAGTGTGTCAATTGATATCGTGTATGTCAAGAATAACAGCAAGTTATAACTAAAACTTAAATGTTTTCATTTCCTGCCTCCTATCCCTAAAACAGAACTTTTAACCACGTGTTCTATCAACCTTTCTGAGCAATATTTGTTCAACAACTTTTCGAAATTCATAGAAAAATTTTTGGACTCTCCATACAAAATTAGCAAGTCACGTGACCGACTTTGTATAGAAAGATGAAAAACTTGTAAGCGAATTTTTAAAAGTCGCATAACAAATGTTGTTCAGAATGTATAGTAGAACACGTAGTTAAAGGGATGTAAATGTTCACAGATACACCCTGTATAGGCTGCTTATTTGTTTACTTACGCCCCTGCATCGAAGTAGCTGAAGTCGGGCCTCTCTCCGCGGAAGAGCACGGCGAGCGCGGGCGGCAGGAAGCTCTCGAGGCTGCTCAGGCGCAGCGCCGCCGCCGCCGCGTCGCCCAGCAGCCGGATGCGCGCGTCGCCAGACAGCTTGTAGTACATGTTCCCTACCTGGAGTATGTGGTCAAATATACTATTAATATGTATCTATAATGATCTATGATATTTTTTACATCTACACCTAAACGGAAAACTACTTTTTTACATTATAGCGGACAAACGAGCAGACGGTTCACCTGATGGTAAGTGGACACATACAACACCTGAGGCATCACAAATGCGTTGCCGGCTCTTTAGGAAGGAATAAGCCCTTTTCTTTACTTGCGTATTTTATATGCTAGAAGCACGAAAATATCGAGATCGTGTCGTGTGAGATCTAAGGTCGCGGACATAGCCCACGTGTGGCTTAAGTGGCAATGAGCAAGGCACATTGCGAGGAGATCAGACGTTTGGGGTGGAAAAGTCCGTGAGTGGAAGCTGCGTGCTGGAGGCCGCAGTCGTGGCAGGCCTCCTACCAGGTGGATCGACGATCTAGTGAGCGTCATTGGTTGGTAATTTTTGATGCAAAATGTCACTAAACAACCAATGACGTTGAAGTTGGGCCTCAGTCATTAGTACACCATCTAGCGGATTTTTCATTCGCGAGTCTGCATTGTTTCAATATCAAAAAATGAGGTATTTAGATTTTAATTCAACATGTTGTACCCTACTTACCATTTTAATATACTTGGGAAAATTGATCTTCACGAGCAAGCTCATGGCCATCTTCTGGAGCTCCTCCTCAGACAGCTCGCAGATCCTCCTCACGAACTCCGCCAGTTGCGTCTTGTTCTCCATTTGCAATACGTTCGATATAGAGTCGACGTCGCATCTGTCGATGTTGCCGCCGAAAATCTGGAAAGATAATCCTTGTTTTTAAAAATTCCGTCCATCCATACGACAAGGCAAAACTTTCGCAATGTATGTAATCTATATTCAGCGTCATTTGCTAGTACAGTCAGCAGCAGATATATACCTGAGGGAGCAAGGTGTCCAAGAAAACATAAGAACATAAGTGGTCTACCAATTTTGACAAAATTTTCTGCGAGATGTCACAATCGCTAAGGTTGACTTTTCTAATCAAACATGACACTTTGGCATGACGTTATATCATAAACAAAGATAGCAATAGTCACTGACACCATCTTATTGCCAGGGAAAATTGATCTTGTTATTTCATGACGTTCAAACGAATCTCAACCGTAAATGCATGTATTCTCCGTGTCCACACTGAGTTTGTCACACTGGTGTGACTACGGAGAATTCCATATTAAATGATTTAAAACTATGACTCGTGTCCACACTGCTAGTGCGGAAATTTTCTAGCGTCTGTTTGACTCAATTTTAATGAGTTAGAAATATATTTTTTTTTATAAAATAAACTCAAAATTTATTTTCAAAGTTGAAAATTGTACCGAGTATGTACCAGGAGAAAATAGGTTTGCAAGATGTAAATTTTTGTGTACCCTGAAAGAATGCTAAATAAAAATACTTTCCTAACTCGTAATATGTAGTACTCCATGAAATTGAAGTACCAGGCCAACATAGCTTTGCAAGAGACAACTCTACACTACTGGTACTGTACTGTATAAAAAAACATTTTCTATGTGGTGCTGCTGCACAATAGCATGGCAGCTGATAATCAGCTGCCATGTTATTTAGTTTTTGATGTTTATTATTTAACAATAAATTTATTAAGCCCTACCTATATGACTGTATAGGCTCTGAGTTTGCATTCCTTGGACTCTACATCATCTTGTAGCTTCCGAAATTAATATCGACGTCCTAGGCTGTAGAAATTCAGATATTTATCATCATCCAAGCTGTGTTATCTTTGAATTTTCTAAGATGATCATGTCATGGTTTGTGGTCCTCACTGAAGATGGCATTGATGACTTGTACCGCCCATCCCTTAGAAAAAGTTTCGTGAGTGAGAGAAAACTGGCGTGAAGCAGTGCATGTCTCTTGCACAAAATCTTTGCTTGCACAGAGTACATTGTATTATGTCTCTTGTTTCGCACGCTTGGGACTCCTCTGGCGCCCGTGAATATGGACGGCGGCAATTGCTTACCATCAGGTGATCCATTTGCTTGTTTGTCAATTAATTTTAAAGTAGGGATTCAACAACATGCGCATGCATGCTACGCACGTTGTACCATTATGTAATGGTCCTTTCTGCATTTTAATATACTAGGAGAGCATACATTTATTGAAAGTAGCTGCGTTGAGACTACGTTACTAAATTCAAAGATTTAAAAAAATTGTGAATAAATGACGTCATATCCTATTGAAAGTACCAGGAATGCAGAAAGTCTAAGGAAGTTAGAATATAATTTTATTTGCAAACATAACACACTTGGCATTTCTGTTAAACAAAAAAATGCTAGAGCGAGAAAGCGAATATCTTAGATAAGCTTTGTAAATATTATATTATAATGAAAGAGACATAAATGTGTTTATGAGGCTGGTGAGATCTCACTTACTCCTACAGTCAGCGTGCACTTCAGCGAGAAGCCTTGTATTTTATAAACGTACATATGTATTTCAAGTACAGTATTAAGGCCCAACGGGGCGGAAAAGGGGTTGAAAAGGTTGGCAGCGCACTTGTGACCCCACTGGTGGTGTTACGGATGTCTATGGGCGACGGCAATCGTTTATCACAATAGACATAAATGCATTGGTGTCGATAATGTGCACGATACTCAGCCTTAGGAATAAAGAAACTCTGCTTGGATGACTACCAAATGACTGCCAGATAACTGTACCCACCACTCCCTCATCATCATCATAGCCAACAGACGTTTACTTGCTGGACAAAGCCCTTCAATAATATTTCCTATATACATCCGTCCTGTGCTGCATCCAGGGAATTCCCGCGGATTTGACCAGATTTACGGATCATTTGTATCACGGCTATAACTCGCTAAAATCCTCCACTCGAGGGCTTTTCCTCCCCAACCACTGTACCAATGTAACCCCCCTCGACGATAGAAAGTATGGGACCGTAGAATGAATCGCCACAACTACCTTAGTACCTACCTACCTAGCTATTTTTTATATCAGAAAGGGAGAATTTAAAAAATTATATGAGGAAATTATCAAAATCGTCAATGACATTTTCAATCATGTGACATGACAACTGATTTTTAATTAGACACAAATGTCAAATAAAAAATATAATATTAAAACTAATAAGTCCATGAAGTTTTTTATATTCTAATATTGTCTATTAAAAACTTCCTAGCAATTCGATAGTTCATACCTACTACAATGCTATGCTAGCCTAGTACAATATCTTTCAAATGGTAAGACCATAATGAAAAAAAGTGTAATTTTTTTCGTATAAGCGCAGTGATGTATGATAGCTACTTCCTACAAAGCTATGTTGTCCTGGTACTCCAATCTGTAAATACGTAATTTTGCCTTACATGCTTATAGCGCGCGTCGACCTATCATCATTAGCTGAAAGTTTTTTTTTTATATGTATTGAGGACAGTCCAGGTGACCTCACTCCGCCTGATGGTAAGCGGCCGTGAGATCCAATTAAGAGGTTGACAGGCACAAAAGAACAGACTAAGTACCAATAGAGTCTGTCATCCTCACCCTGACGGCCTGCTGAGGTGCCGTTTCACGCCCCACCTAAAAACCCAGGATTGTAAGGAGGAAACACGTGAACTGGAAGGGCATTCCATGACTTGATGGCTCAGGGCAGGAACGAGGAGCTAAACCTCTTGGTGCGCGTTGGGCATGGTCTGGATCATCTGGATGGATGTTATGCGGATGGCAAAGCTGACAAGCACGTGTTTTTCGGGAATGGAAAGGAGAGCATGGGATTAGTTGGAATAACTCATCAGAGCATTCCCCATTATAGAGGCGGTAGAGAATACAAGACTGCCAAAGAGGTAGATTATATACCTGCTACAGAGCTATGGTGCTTTAGTATTTATCTACCTACCAAATGGTGAGACAAACAAATCATTCCAAGAACCACTTTCATCTTAATTCGACTTACTAGTGTACCTCCTATAAAGTTATGTTTTCCTGGTACATTTATTTAAAGTCTGGAAAAAATCTGGATGAATGAGTTTAATTTTATAAGAAAACTAACTCAGAGTCACATGCTAGGTGACTCAATTTTTTACTTATCAAGTACTTCACAACACTAAATGCATTTCGGTAAAGCGCGAGTCAGTGTGGACACCAGTAATAGAAAATAATATAAATTTAATCGTATCCACACCAGTGTGACAACCAGTGTGGACACGGAGAATACACGCGTAAATGTGGTCTACCACCCGACCACATTTTTGGCTGAGTTTACACAGTGCTTAAATTATAACCGTCTAACACATTTCTCGACGACATTATATAGTGATGAAAACAAGCCCAGATCCTGTTTTGAGCAAAAAAGGGTCAGTTTAGATATGGATCTCGTGCGAGAAGCCTTATCAAACGCAAAGCTCACTTCTCTTCCCAGCTCCACTAAGTTAGTAAGCAGACTTACACCTGTTAAAGCGAGTGTGGCGTCCATGAGCCCGGCCGCGAGCGCCTCGGTCACGTTGAGCTCGGCCGCGACGAAGCGCCGCACGCGCCCGGGGTTGCTGAACAGCTGGCCCACCTGCAGACCGTTCTCTGGAACAAGCACATCGGATTATAATACTGGCCTTAATAAGCAATCGAACGACTTTGTATGAAAAGTTTTTTTATCATCATTAACATCAGCCCAGTACCCACTGCTGAGTATAGGCCTCCCATCCCTTACGCCAATGTAAGCACGTAGTCCCTTAATTAATATATTTTTTAAGCGAATTTCCAAAAGTCATAGGGTAAAGGTAGTAGGATAGATGCGTCAGACAACATGTAGCGACCTGTGCGAATACTACACTCAGCCCTTAGCGTCGACTGGCGGGAGGGAGGGATACGCTTGTATTTAAACGAAAGACTATGAGTGTAGTGTTCGCATAGGTCGCTACATGTTGTTTGAGGCAATGGCATCTATCCTACTACGGCATCTATCCCACCTTTCCCCAACCTACAATAAAAGTTGTTCTGAATTATTAGAAGAAGACGTGGTTAAAAGTATGTAAATATTTACAGATGCACACATATAATTAATTACATCTTAATTTTAGATATCTTAAAATAAATAAGTAGGTAGGCATATTTTTTATGTATGATTTTCCTATAATACTCAGCTGTGTGCATATGCAAATAAAGATTATTTTGATTTGACTTGTAGACAGGTAACATTCTCACCTGTGTGGCAAGTTTAGTCATTTGGTTTAGTCAAGCTAATGTAAAGTCTGCACACTTAGAAGGAAAAGTACCATTATAACAAAGTGGGTTTGTCATTCTTTCATGCAAATCAAGTAAACTAGGCAAACTCATTTTAAAGACCATAATAACATTTTAAGACCAATCAATAAATATCCCACTTATGGGTTATGGGTTTGAAGAAAAAACTTTTTTGAGTTTTAGTTGCTAGACTAGGATCCCAAAATGTATTGTTTTTTTATTTTTAAATTTTCGTGTGAGAAGCATAAATATAATGCTGTTCCTTACTTACCAAGTTTAGGAATCGGAAACAATGGTTGTAACTTATGGACGTACAGACAGACATGGCAAATCTATAAGGATTCCGTTTTTTTTCCACATGGCTACGGACCGCTTAAAACGGCAGCGTTAAGGACAACTTACTGCTGATGTCCACCATAGTAGGGTTGTCCAGCACGTCGGCGAGAGTGGCCAGCAGCTGCAGGCCGTCGGGGACCATGCCTGCCACCTCCAGGATGGTCTCGTTGTGCAGGAGGGGGGAGAACCTTCGCTGGAGTTGAGTCAATCTAGAAATATAAATAGATTTATGATATCCAGACTATGAATAAACACAAGTTTTTAAGTTATAAATATTTAAGAGACAAAGGATGACCCGTTTCGCGCTATGGTTTGGGCGACGGTAGAGACGCAAGGGTCGCGGGTTCGATTCCCGCACTAATACAATTGTTCGTTAGTTGGTTGGTAGCTGAGATAGCTACTATAATGTTTTGTTATTAAACTTCCTGTTTCAGTCTTTATATCAGGGGGCTAGATAGAGGTGGCGCCTATTATACCCATCTCTGCTCAGCTTAAATATAACATTGAGGTATTACTGAGACTGATTTTTTTAAAAACGTATTAAAATAAATAGTGCAAAAACCATCAATTAGCCGATTCCTGTGCAGCATATGATTTTTTTTATGAGATAGGGGGCAGACAACAGACGGATCACATGATGGTAAGCAACACCAGAGGAGTCGCAAGTGCGCCGCAGACCCTTTAAGAAGGAATACGTTCGCTTTTGATTTAAGGCGTCCTATACTAAGTTTCCCTACGTGGCGAACACTCGCCTTGTCATCCCCATCGTGCATCGTTAACGTCGTAAGACCCAAAAGCCTTTTAAAAGGCAAAAAACATTGATTTTCTATTGTATCTGCTGTCTGGGCCTTTACGATGTTAATCAAGCATAATGGCATAACCAATGGGTAACCATACTCTATGACAAGAGTCATCAAATGGTGGACCGCGGTCCGCTAGGCGCCTCATCGTAAACGTGGTTAGTAGGCCTAACATGCGTACCGCGCCAAAATTTTGTCGACTCTCGTTCGCGAGAGCGTATCTTTCTATCCCACTCATCGCTCAGTCGCTGAGCGAGGAGCAACTTGCGCCGACACAATACGAGTGTCAACAAAGCATCTCGTTTTTTTTTTATGTGATAGGTAGCAGACGAGCAGGCGGATCACCTGATGGTAAGCAATTGCCGCCGCTCATGGACACTTGCAACACCAGTGGAGTTACAAGTGCGCTGCCAACCTTTTATCCCCTTCCCCTCGGGTGGGCCTCCGGTACCCTCACTCACTCAGCGAAACACAGCACAGGGG
>JABMDO010001007.1:0-20153 GCA_014851415.1 Cnaphalocrocis medinalis
ACCCATCTCTGCTCAGCTTAAATATAACATTGAGGTATTACTGAGACTGATTTTTTTAAAAACGTATTAAAATAAATAGTGCAAAAACCATCAATTAGCCGATTCCTGTGCAGCATATGATTTTTTTTATGAGATAGGGGGCAGACGAACAGACGGATCACATGATGGTAAGCAACACCAGAGGAGTCGCAAGTGCGCCGCAGACCCTTTAAGAAGGAATACGTTCGCTTTTGATTTAAGGCGTCCTATACTAAGTTTCCCTACGTGGCGAACACTCGCCTTGTCATCCCCATCGTGCATCGTTAACGTCGTAAGACCCAAAAGCCTTTTAAAAGGCAAAAACATTTGATTTTCTATTGTATCTGCTGTCTGGGCCTTTACGATGTTAATCAAGCATAATGGCATAACCAATGGGGTAACCATACTCTATGACAAGAGTCATCAAATGGTGGACCGCGGTCCGCTAGGCGCCTCATCGTAAACGTGGTTAGTAGGCCTAACATGCGTACCGCGCCAAAATTTTGTCGACTCTCGTTCGCGAGAGCGTATCTTTCTATCCCACTCATCGCTCAGTCTGCTGAGCGAGGAGCAACTTGCGCCGACACAATACGAGTGTCAACAAAGCATCTCGTTTTTTTTTTATGTGATAGGTAGCAGACGAGCAGGCGGATCACCTGATGGTAAGCAATTGCCGCCGCTCATGGACACTTGCAACACCAGTGGAGTTACAAGTGCGCTGCCAACCTTTTATCCCCTTCCCCTCGGGTGGGCCTCCGGTACCCTCACTCACTCAGCGAAACACAGCACAGGGGCTGCTTCACGCCGGTTTTCTGTGAAGCAGTGGTATCACTCCGGTCGAGCCGGCCCATTCATGCCGAAGCGTGGCTCTCCCACAGTTGAAATTCGTGGCGCGCATGTTAGCCCAGCAGGGCAACGTATGAGGTGTTGTGAGAATTTTCATTAACTTGTAACAGTTTCTTACATTAACTCTTGACCCCTTATTATATTAGGTTCTGTGCGAATACATCACAAAGAAGATCCCGGTACCCCTGCGAGACTTCACGTCCCCGCCGCGCATGATAGTGATCCGGTCGTTCGACGTGAACAAGCCGGGCTGCGAGGTGGACGACCTGCGCGGGGGAGTAGCCGGTGGCTCTATACTGCAGGGAGTGCTTACCGTGGGCATGGAGATCGAGGTGAGTCCATATTGTTTACTTTGATGATATGGTGACAGCGTCCCTAGCTGTGGAATTCATTTCCACAGCTAGGGACGGCACGTAGGTATAGGCACTGCAAAAATTTAAAATTGCAACCAACATAGTTAAAGTTTCAATCATCATCATAATTTCAGCCAATAGACGCCCACCGCTGGACATAGATCCAACGTTCTCCACACAGATCGGTCCTGTGCCACCTGACGCTATACGACGGCCTTGATGGCGTAGTGGTTTAGGTGTACACCCGAAGCGCGAAAGGTCCTGGGTTCGATTCCCGGTCAAGTCAATTTAGGAAACTTTTTTTTTGTTTTTAAACAAGTTTTCTTGGGTCTGGGTGTTCTTGGTTGATGCCCCCAGTTAAGTAACGACATCTGGTACAGGGGTTGCCCTAGTTTGAGAAATTGAGACCAGGTTGATTGGTGTGATTGTCTGGCGTATTTATTATTAATTACCTATCGCATAAAAAATATTCAGTAATCTACAATCTACAGTTTATTCACACGCGGTTGTCCCCAATGTCTGGAGCTTTGCTTATTGACTTGACTTGTCCCAGGTGCGGCCGGAGCTGGTGACCCATTGCTTATTGACTTGACTTGTCCCAGGTGCGGCCGGGGCTGGTGACCCATTGCTTATTGACTTGACTTGTCCCAGGTGCGGCCGGGGCTGGTGACCCATTGCTTATTGACTTGTCCCAGGTGCGGCCTAGGCTGGTGACCCTTTGCTTATTGACTTGACGTGTGGCAGGTGCGGCCGGGGCTGGTGAGCAAGGACGCGGACGGCAAGCTGACGTGCCGGCCGATCTTCTCGCGCATCGTGTCGCTGTTCGCGGAGCAGAACGAGCTGCAGTACGCCGTGCCCGGCGGGCTCATCGGCGTCGGCACCAAGATAGAGCCCACGCTCTGCCGCGCCGACCGCCTCGTGGGGCAGGTACGTAGCGCAGTAGCCTGCAGGGTGTCTGCGGCTCATCGGCGTCGGCACCAAGATAGAGCCCACGCTCTGCCGCGCCGACCGCCTCGTGGGGCAGGTACGTAGCGCAGTAGCCTGCAGGGTGTCTGCGGCTCATCGGCGTCGGCACCAAGATAGAGCCCACGCTCTGCCGCGCCGACCGCCTCGTGGGGCAGGTACGTAGCGCAGTAGCCTGCAGGGTGTCTGCGGCTCATCGGCGTCGGCACCAAGATAGAGCCCACGCTCTGCCGCGCCGACCGCCTCGTGGGGCAGGTACGTAGCGCAGTAGCCTGCAGGGTGTCTGCGGCTCATCGGCGTCGGCACCAAGATAGAGCCCACGCTCTGCCGCGCCGACCGCCTCGTGGGGCAGGTACGTAGCGCAGTAGCCTGCAGGGTGTCTGCGGCTCATCGGCGTCGGCACCACGATAGAGCCCACGCTCTGCCGCGCCGACCGCCTCGTGGGGCAGGTACGTAGCGCAGTAGCCTGCAGGGTGTCTGCGGCTCATCGGCGTCGGCACCAAGATAGAGCCCACGCTCTGCCGCGCCGACCGCCTCGTGGGGCAGGTACGTAGTGCAGGAGCCTGCAGGGTGTCTGCGGCTCATCGGCGTCGGCACCAAGATAGAGCCCACGCTCTGCCGCGCCGACCGCCTCGTGGGGCAGGTACGTAGCGCAGGAGCCTGCAGGGTGTCTGCGGCTCATCGGCGTCGGCACCAAGATAGAGCCCACGCTCTGCCGCGCCGACCGCCTCGTGGGGCAGGTACGTAGTGCAGGAGCCTGCAGGGTGTCTGCGGCTCATCGGCGTCGGCACCAAGATAGAGCCCACGCTCTGCCGCGCCGACCGCCTCGTGGGGCAGGTACGTTACAACTAGTGTGCGATTTGTTTAAAGCTCAAAAATAATCGGGATTTAGGGTTTACAGATAAAAGTTATTTTTAAGGCATAAAAAAGTGAATCAAAGCGAGTTCCCATGCAGACCCCAAAGGTGTCCCGGATGAATATCCTTTGGCGCGTAACTCGTAAAGCACGGTAAGCTGTTTTGGTCCTGAATAGAGTACACCTGTGTTTGCGCACACACTTGAGCATAGTATGTCATGCGTAAGTGACTGATCGTTAAGATTGGCCGCTGTAGCCGAATTTCGATTCATCATGGTCATCATTTCAACCAGTAAACGTCCACTGCTGGGCATACATAGGCCTCCCCCAACGTTCTCTACACTGATCGGTCCTGTGCCACCCGCATTCAAGGGACTCCCGCGACCTTCACTAGATCGTCGGTCCACCTGGTAGGGAGCCTGCCACGGCTGCGGCCTCCACTCAAGGACCTTTCCACCCCAACGGCCGGCTGTTCTCGCAATGTGCCCTGCCCATTGCCACTCATGCCACACCATTCTTTGGGCCATGTCTGCGACCTTAGATCTCCTGCGGATCTCATCATGTCTGATACGATAACGCAAGGAGATTCCGAGCATAGCCCTCTCCATTGCCCTCTGAGTGACTTTGAGCCTTCTTAAGCGACCCATTATAAGCGGCGGAATATCGATTGGAGGATTTATATTTATGATGTATTCGCAGGTGCTGGGCGCAGTGGGCGCGCTGCCGGGCATATTCGTGAAGCTGGAGGTGTCGTACTACCTGCTGAAGCGCCTGCTGGGCGTGCGCACCGAGGGCCGACAAGAAAGCCGCCAAGGTGCAAAAATTAACCAAGAATGAGGCAAGTTTATTTATTTAATACATTATAATGTGACAAAACGTTAAGACGGTCGAGTTGCGACACGGTTGCGTGTTGGATTCTCGCATCAACAAAAATATTTGCTGATGAAACTTATACTTAACAGACTACATCCTGGTTCAAAATGACGATTTTTATTGACAACACGCTTCTTAAGCTGATATTGCCTCAAAATCTGTGAACTGCCTGCTTCCATAGCAATATTTCTGTCTTTCGTGCCTAAATGTTAATTAAAAATGTTTCGTTTCTAGGTGTTACTGGTGAACATTGGTTCCTTGAGCACGGGTGGCAGAGTCATCGCTACTAAGGCCGATTTAGCAAAATAGCCTTGACTAATCCTGTATGTACAGAGATCGGAGAGAAAGTAGCCCTTAGCAGAAGAGTTGAGAACCATTGGCGGTAAGCAAAAATTACTAATGAATTAAAAATTAACCACTAAAAATAATATGAGCTATTTTCCTGAAAATTTCCAAATATATCAAACTTATTCGTTATTTTACAGATTGATTGGATGGGGTCAAATTCAAGGAGGAGATACTATCGAACCAGCGAAAAATTAATTGTGTTATACTGCAAGTTTTATACATATAATTATTTACTTTACTCGTATGTATTAAATAAAACTATTATACTAGCTCTGTTCATTTATTTATGACTGACATGAAATTAGATGAAATTTAAGTTAAATAATAAGTTATCATCATCTAGCGTGTTTGGATTCAGAGATATGCTTTCGGACTAGGAATCGGGTATTTGCAATGCAGCGACTTCCTTATATCGTCTTGAGTGCGGGCGCCGCACTCCGGTTTACCCGATAAATGTTCGAAGGGCTACAAAGGCCAAAAAGGCCTGCTTTATGTATACCGGGCTACCCAATCCGCAGAACAATATTGCTCCTCCCCGGCACACACAGTATTTGGCCAAATTGTATGCTTTACGCTGAGATTGCCAAGTCAATAAATGAATAACCGACTTGGCAAAACATGGATCTCACCACTTTTTACGGTAGTTGCAAGACTTGGTTTTTTTTGACAAGTATTGTTTTTGATGGGATTACCATTTACAGACCAACAAAACACGTTATCTTCCTTTTATACTTGCATAGTCAACAGCATCCTTAGGTCATATCTGTTGGAATTATACTACGTGTTTAATTATGATAGGAGGGATTTCTTATGAAAATTCCTAAAGAATAATAAAAACAATACATACTGAGTAAATAATTTATTTGATTTCCATTTACACTTGTGATAAGGAATATTAGGCCATATATATAAAAGTGTTGATATCTTCATCATCCCGCCGCATGTATTTATGTTCAATGAGCCACTCCAACTGTCCTTGATCATCTTTTTGGAAGGCAAAAACATGTTCTTCAGAATTTCAACCAGCTCACTCTGGAATAAAAAAAATGTGAATGGGTATTTTTATGTCATCATTACACACAAAAATTAAAATAAATAATCCTTAATCCAGTTGCACACAAAATATTATTCTTACCTGAAGAGCAGTATTAGTAATGCTGTTTTCTCATCTTCAAAATCTTTAGATAGCTTCTTGAGTCCTCAGAATTCTTAGTTGTACAATCGAGTGATTGTCTTCCATCTGAGACCTTTCTGTACTCAACTGGAGTCTACCAATCAAGTTGATTTTACCTCTTCGCTGCGGTTTGTTATTTTTAACAAGAGCAAATTCTTGATTTACCCAAAAAGTGGTATTTTCAGTGAAGTCTTTTGGATTTTGAAACTGCAGGTTCATAACATAGAAGTTGCCTTTTAAGTTTTGGGAAGGCCACCAAGGACCATAAAGTCCTTCTTAACTCTGGATCTGGAAGTTCTGTAGCCAATCTTAAATTTTCATAGCTAATCTTTTCCAAAGGTCTTTGATTCCATGCAAATAAAACTGCCATCTGGAATGTTGTGACATCTAAATCAAATCTACCAACAGAGTTGGCAAATGTAATAGTGCCATTGCTCATATGATGGTACCACTGCAATTTTCGTCCAGAGTGCTTTTTCTTATAGAACTCTTCAACTTTCAGGGATGTAATCTTCTAATTCTAAGGAAGACTCACTGTCACTCTTTCAGATCCTCGAGCCAGGCCCCAGCGTTTAATATTTTAATATTAATGGCATCATGTCTGGTAGTGTCTGCCCTGAACTGAGTGTTCAAATCTTCACTAACCTTAATGTCCTGGAACATTCGTGCCAGTTATTAACATAATCAGCAGGCATTCCCACCTCACGGAGGCCACTCGACCATGTCTTCTTCCTTTCTGAGTCTGCACTAGAATCCAATATCAACCTTCTTGTTAGATGGGCTTTATGATATCTCATAAAAACATCTTTATTCTCAATGTATTTTAACACTAGCAATACATCTCTTAACCTGGACTCAATTTGTTCACTGGGTCAAGCGTTTACTTAATGGTGTTTTTCGTAACAACATATCACAGTAGTTAGCAAGAAGTTCTGGACATTACTTTCAGGAGCTGTGCCCTTACTGCCACGTAAAAGAGCAGATGATGGTAATTCTAGTTTGAAAACAGTAGTATCATTTACCACACATTTGTATGCCTTATCTCTAGCTGTCAAAAATCTAGGGTCATCCATAAAAGCATCTTTGACTAATGAACTGAATGTTTTAAACAGATCTAACAACCGCTCAACATACTTTTCAGAGTCTGTTGTGATAATTGTCAGCTGAAGCTACCATGTCTGCAAGGCCAGCTGAGACAATGTGAGCTTCTAGATCTCTAAGTATGGGTGTAAACACCTTCCGGTACTCTGTCCAAGAGACGGAACATGAGCTGAAGTTTTTCAGTTTCTCCAACTTTGATTAATGGTGCACTCTCTGCTAAGAGTGTGGGTAAATGTTCCCCAATAAGTACTTTCTCACAACACTGAGGTCAGGGCAGCTACACTCCCACTTCCAGGCTCCATGGTACCTATGAGCACGAGCTTCCTCTTCTTTAATCTCTGGTCTGCATACTTCATGTATGACTGGACACCATTGCCCAACAAATGTTCATTTGCTTTTAACTTATAAAATTCTTCAGTGGCTTGCATGTAAGCTGCTTCAAAATTATCTCTGTATATTTGTAGCTTGTCGTCTGGATTTGAACATAAGTTCACTGCAACCAATAAATCGCTTTATAACACACATATTAATAGATCCTACTTTTATTTAACAGGCTATTGATTATTTACTAGTATTTAAATATTAATTGAATAAAGACTAAAACACTGATGATCTAAATTAATTGATAATAAGATACTCACCATAGGACTCTCTAACTCCAATTACACGTTGTGAATCAAATGATTCACCATTTCGTTCAGCTTGCACCAATTCATAGCAGAATCTTGAAGCCTCTGTTTGATATCCACAAAAATGCTCTGGTTCCACGAATCAAGCATAAGTTTTCGCACTAGACTATCCTCTATATTATTATTATTATTTTTCTTCTGTGAGTTAGAGGTGCTGGAGCTTGTGACCTTGCTTATATTATTGATAGAATTTTCTAGTTGTCGAAAAGGCGTTGGAAGATAGTTGCACTGGGTAAAGAATTTTCCCATTCTGCTATATAAGCTTTTAGGAGTGCTTGGTCCTCCCGCTGAGCCAGGACGCGAGCTTGAGCCTGTTTGATATACATCATAATGTCTTGTTGGAGAGCATCCCTCAATTTGTACGGGACCTCTTTCATCCCATAAACACAACCGAGTGTACAGCACCAAACAAATCTTGCCACTCTATTTGAGTAACCGGCTCCTGCTTCAATACTTTTAGGACTATAGGACGCATTGAGGGCCATTATCCTCGAAGGTGACTTGCCTTTATCCTGAAAGGAGGTTATTGAAAATATTAAACTTAATAGTAATAGTCAATATGTAACAGCAAGTAAATTATTTAATACTTACCTTTAACATGGCTATTTAATAATTTTAATTTTCTCTATTTTCAACACGAATACACTTATTTTCATAATCAAATAAAGTTTTTTTTTTTTCAGAACAGCTTTTTTACGATGAATGTGAACTTCTCATGGCACTGAACAACAAGGTTTTAAGTCCTTAAAGATTTGATGGTTGGGGATAACCATGAGCTTTGACTTGATTTAAATAGGTTTAATAAAACTAATAGAAAACAAAATTTCATCCGGACTTTGTATTCTATAACCCGGACTTCCTGGGGGTCTAATTGAAGTTGGCAAATACTTCGTTCGGTTGAGCTGAGAGTCAACCAAACGTAATTTGTTTTGCGATAACGAAATGTCTTTGAGACGGACACTCTTTTACGATCGGAGACCATAGAGTTTTGAAATCAATTGAAAGTGCCGCCGAAAGATTATGTATGGCGTCTCCACACACTTGATCAATTGAAGCAATTGAATTTTATAAACAATGAAATTTTCATAAATAAAATGTTTTGACTGTTATATAAACAGATTGTTGCTTAATATGTTTAAACGAAGGATTTTACATTATGAAAACATGTAAATTAGTCATATTTTTATGAAAATAGATGCTTTGGCAGTTTAGCGTTTGTTTTCTTTGCTTATACTCAACAAAGCTGTAAAGAGAAAAGAGAAACTAAAAAGTGACAGCTGATTAAATATCTAAACTATAAAAAATACTATTGTTTAGTTTTATTAAATTTTTAGATAAATTTGTACATTGTGTAGTTGTTTGTAAATTTAGTAGGTAATGGTGAAGGATTGCAAAAATGTCTCGATGGAGAGAGATCGGATCGGAGATCTACGTAACCTCAAACTACATGAAGGAATTAATTTGGACTTTGAATAACTAAATTTGGTGCTTGTGGCTTGATGTATCAAAAGGTTTGTAATGTTTAAGTATTGTTCCATTGATCGAGCATGTAAAGTCTTTTGCCTTATTGGTTTCTACCTTTTTAATTTTAAAGAAATTAAAAGGTACATGGATCTATTAAAGAGTAGTACCTAGGTATAGGGATCTCTTTCCATACTTAGCATATGGATCCCAGATTTATACAAAAACTATCAGTTTGGAACCCATGGTATGCTTAGAGAATGATTCCGGAATGTTTGATAAACTACCATCAAGCGACCTTTGCTGCCCATTAACAGAGGTACCAGACAAACTGATTTATTGTTACACATTTCAAATACTGTCCAATATGTACTGGTATTCTCATTTATCTCAGATTCAAACCACGACTTCCATTCTTATACACTGAGCTATCACTGCCATATTTATTACAGAGTAATATTATCATTATAATTTTATCAATAATACCATAATTTTCTTACTTACAGATCTCTCTCTACAACCGGCCACGAATTGAAACACAGAAGATGTCACTACAAGCTATTGTATATTAGCAAAATCTATTACCTAGTTTAAGAAGGACTTGTAAACATTGTGCAATAAAGAATATCTATTTATGTTCTGATTTCATTTGAGCAGTAAGTTAGCTTCTTGTCTTGTGATGTTAGTGTTCATGCATTCATGATTTATGCTTAAGACACATTAATGCTTGATATTTTTTTAATTACCTAATTAAGTAATTGAAACTCTTTACCAGTGATACTTTAGTAGGTATCAGCCTATATAATGTCCCAATGCAGGGCAAAGGGCTCTATCATAGAAATCAAGTCTACGCTACTATGATGGATTATGGCGTAATTCACCTTATCACTTGCCTTATGCAGATTGGTGATCACAAACCCGTGCTATGCTTGACCTGGGAATCGAACCCGGATCCGAAGATTATGGCTCGTTAACTTTAACCACTAGACTAGAATTCTAATAATTATGAGGTATTTTTACTAGGTACAAAAAAGAGGTAAAACAATTTAATTGTTTAAAGATATTTTATTAGAAAGTTTAACAGTAACAACTTAACGCAAGCTATAAGATCAATAATTCAAATTAATCTCAAATTAGGTATGAAGGTACCTGCATAATGCAATATGTTCATACAACAATTATTATTTTATTTAAGTATTTTCTATAGTGACTCCACTGTGACTGGTGTTGGGCTGGAGAGTACTGGGTCCATCCGCCATATGCCATCATCGGTCATAAAATCTGTAACATAATAAATACATATAAGTATCAACCAAAAATGCACTACCGGAGGTCTATTAATTGAATTTATAAGTTCATTATTTACTCTTGGTACCTAAACCATTTCTTTCATTGGATTTTGGTGACTTTACCAATGATCATCATTGGATGGCTGATTTTCTATTATGATGATTTTCTATTCATAACCTTCAACAAACAACAAACAAAATACTTTTATTGCTGTTTAAACATGGGGTGTTCACTGTAGTGTACCTACTAAGATGCATAGAACCTAGTTGAGTGGATTTATGGATCTGTAAATATTGTCTTTATTTAGGAATAGTTAGGTAAGTTCTTATATTCTTAGTGTACGTGGCCAGCACATCAAGTTACTACAATCTGTCACAATTTCTTCATCGAACCCTCACTTTTATGTCAAACGTGTTTGGTTCAATATCAACTGAGGAAATTTGACAGATGGTAGTAACTTAATGCGCTGGCCACTGTACCTAAGTACTTGAGTTACCTATCCATAACTTTATTTAACCTTTCGGTATGAGATTTTGAATGAGATAAAACGATAGGTAGGTATAGGTCTAGTTTATGTTAGGTTAAATATAAGTAGGTAAGGGACATACCTCGACTCAGATGCATCCCACAAACCACAACTGATTATTACATAAAAGGGCACCCATATCCTCACAATGGCTCTTCAAAAGGAATCTCTCTAAACTCTACCAGCCGTTTCACTGCAAAAAATCACAAATTATTAAGTATATAATAGATACATGACCATTTTTTTCTAGACTAATACTATTATTTATTTACCATTATTTCCTTTAAATAACTTTACAGGTATTTGTTAAGTACCTAATTTGCTAGTAAACTCTTATCGTAACTTTTATATGACAAAATTAATAGATTAAATTAATATAATTTCTAATCTTCCGATGTATGTATGAAATGTTCAAACGAAAGTACAACACCTTTCGAGATATCGTAAATTTGGACATAAAACCCCGAGACTTGAGCTGTCAAATTCAATTTTACAAATGTCATTTAAGCTTTCAAATTAGGGTTTTGAGACAAGTCTGTCAAAACAACTTCCATCGGTCTCAAACGAAAGAATGGTCACTTCAATTAGGAAATGGCATTCTCAATCGTTTGGTTGAGTCTCAAAGTGTCTTCAAATTAGACCCCCTGTTTACATACTCTATTATAGCTTAAAAAAACTTACATAGAATTTACATAAATGTGGCGGGCAAATAGTGTAATTGACAGTTGACAGCAAATTTGCAAATTTTCGTTTGTCATTCAATTTTTTTGTAGATTTGAATAAATTTATTCCATAGGTTTTTGTACGTACACACATTTTATTATCCTACTAAACATTCAAAAAAACCTGAAAGAAGGTAAGCACTTTATTCAGATGTAAATAAAGGATATTCTTAGAATTAAATAAAGGTACAGCTCAAATCAACGACAAGTCAATATTTACTTTGATTTTTATCATAAAAACTAAAAAATAATAATACGGGTAATATGTACTATGTATGTAATATATCTTTACTTTGTTTTTATTATATACCCCATAGGAAGCGCAACAATATTTCGTCGCACTGAAAGAAGTTAATTACTTTGAAAATCACCTGCAGTTAACATGACCACTTTTGGCGATATTGTTGAGCCTGTATCTCGAACTGCTTGGGAAGATTGGGATGATGTCTCCCCAGAGAGCAGTCCCAAGTAAGTTTTTGTTCTAATAATTGGTTCAATTTAGTATTTATTTGTGGCATAGTACCTACTTTTTAAACTTTATATCTTGGTATTTTGCAGATTGAAATGGCTATTGGAAATTGCAGCACCAGCAGTTATTGAAACGTTTATGATTTTTGAAGGAAAATATCTATATGACTGCATTACTCAACAAACCAAATGCAATTTAGAATTGATAAACTCAATTAAAGAAGCAAGTTTGCACTTATACAAAGTAGAATCTATGGATAAGTACATATGTGTCACCAAGGATTATAATTTGCTTCAAAGCAGTGAAATAGTTGAACTATTGAAACAGTACTTAAATGTGAGCAATGATGTGGTAGCAGTACAAACTAAACCACTGGCCGAGTACCACTCTATAGAACTTAGCAATCAAAACTGTGTTGTCAGAACAGTTTGTACTACAGTACCTTCAAGTTCAGATATATGTTTCCTAAGTTGGAGCAACCAAACATTATATCAGGGGTATCTGCAGGAGGTGAGGAATCATTCTTTTGAGTCTATAATCATATACTTATATGACTGGCAAGATGCTGCATTTGGTAGTAGTAAACTGCCTCATGCTCCATTATTCTGGTCTGGGGTCTTAAATCCATTTTGATTTATTAGTGGGATAATGAGGTTTTATTGACACCAATCCCCATAACACAAAATGCTTTAACCTTGAGATCAGGTTGATTTGGTTCAATATTTACTTGTTCAAGATTGTTTTGTCTTTACCATAAAAAAAAATGTTGACATTATGTTGTGTTCTTGTGATACCCACAATTTGTGTAACAAGATATCTTTCTTTGCAGTTATCTGTCTGAGAGAACACCTTGGTCTTTCTGGCAAAGCAATTATTTGCTATGTTGAACATCCTGAAGAGTATCAAGTTGAAGAAGTACAGATTTTATTTGAAAAATCTCCATATTATTCCAAAAATTCTAAACCCAGCAATGTGTTAAACTCAAATCTATATATTTGAGCAATTAAAAATATTTTTACTTATTTTATTATGTATGTTTTTTTATTTCTTCGTCCTAGACCTAGTATCATCAAGATAAGGGCTTATTCCTTCCTTAAGAGCCAGCAACGCTTTGTGATGCCGTGTTACAGATACAGATGTCCTTTGGCGGCGGTGATCACTTACCATGAGGTGAGCCGTCTGCTCGTTTGTGCGCCATAATGTAAAAAATGCCGAGTCCGACCGATATCGAAGGGTCGGTGCCGCCTTCTCTCTCGGTCAGCCTGTAGTGTTGTACATGTAAGGGTTCCCCTAGCAACGTGAAATGAATAAAATAACGAACTTCACTGTTGTTATTATTTTCGGGTTAGATAATTTCAACGGTTTTTTAGGAAAGTAAATCCAGTACTTCCTGTAAGAGAAATTAACCTTCCGCTAACCAATCAAAGTACCAATTAGATATAATGCAATAAGAAAGTCGTGACAGACGGATATGTTTTATAAATAGGTAGGTTAGGTAACCAATGTGGCTATTAAACCTACACCTAAATAAGTCCTGCCTGGCGCATTAACATCCGCAATGAGGCAAGAAGGGAAGCGGAAGTTGAAAGTTTTTGCAAATTCAAAATCCGATAGATGGCGTTACGTTGAGGTCAGGTCCAACTTTGACGACATTGGTTGTTTCATATAACTAACTTCATCATTTTGACATAATACGTCAAAATGTAACCAATCCACTCGTTGGACCTGACGTTAACGTAACGCCATCTATCGGATTTTGCATTTGCAAAAACCCTCGTTGAGTGATATTATAAGGGAAACGGAAGTGCTGCTTCGAGTAAGGTATTTAATATGCGTTTTATTGTAAGGTAAAACGCGTCTATTATAATTTGCATTTAGTTTTTGAGTTATCACTAGGTGATCAAGTCTCCTCAGTCTCCCTTACCACAGTTACCACTATTCATTTTATCGGCGGATTTCTCTAAGTTTCGCAGTGGCCCCACGCTAAAACGTATTTCTGAGAAACTGAAATATGCATTTCCGCTGAATGAAAAAAATATTGATGATGCCCAACAGCGACATCTATTATTTGCGAACCAACTAAAGTTCCGCACGTGTGAGTTGCGTAAAATATCTTACTACACAACAGCACAACAGGAAACAATATCATAATGCACTCAGGATCACCTAAGAGCTAGAAATAATAATAATCCATCTCATTAATAAATAAGGTTGGTCCGAAGTCCAAAAAGGGTAGGTAACTTGACTAAATATTTAAAATATATCGATCTAAAATATCCTGACCTTTTTTTTCTAAATTAGGTAACCCTTAATTTAGATTAAGTGCATAAGTGACTAAATAGACCTGATCACGAGTAAAGCTTAGCATAATATAGCTATGGCGCCGGTCGTTGATTTTGGTATATTAGGTTTCATAGGGGATTGCCACAAACCTGGTGTGGAATGCCCGACTACCTGCCACACCCGGCCAGAGGGGTTTCTCCACACAGGATTCTTCCCCATGGATATTGGTTGGATTTACCCTTGAATAATAATGATGAATAATATTAGGAACAGGTACATAATGCAGTTATTAAACGTTTGTAATTGTTGTATGAATTTATTTAACATCAACACACATCAAACATAAAATTAGGCATGGGGTTTAGCAGGGTACATTATCAATGGTTTAGTTTATTCATATAAATAAATGTATATATGCAAATACAATTTTTGTTATTCGTTATGTCGCAACTAGACCAGTTAATTTTTTATGATTGTCAAACAAAGGAAATAAAGTTTGAAGAAATGCGAGAGATTTGTATTTATATAAACAGTCACACAATTAATATAACGTCTTAGGACATTAGAGATAACTCATTATTCTGTGTCTGAGGAGAGAGAGGTCCAAATCTGTCAAATTTCTTCAACTGACTGTGATATCATGATGTATATTATAATAATATAACGTCATAGGTACTGTCTTGGATAGCGCCTTGGAGTACCCCTGACCCGACAAGAAACGGTCACGTTTTAAATACCTTTCCGACCCGAGGGAACGAAAAAAGGTCGATCATTTGAAAGGTTGGTGGTCACAGAAAAAATGGTCTACCAGCACTTAGCGATCACTGTGTACCTCCTATATATATGGCACAAACTCCATTAATTTGGATATAAGTTATATTATTATTCTGTAAATTATATACAAAATACCTACTTCATTTGCCATTAGAAAGGAACCCCAGCTAAAACAATAAACTTCAGAAAAAGATGTAACATAAAAACTTAAGAAACCTAATGAGTGATATACAAATTAATTAGCACAGCCCATTGAATCGCAGACCAGTTTGTGTTTGGCTTTAGTGAAAATGTTTCATTTGACCAATAAAATAGTATTGGTAGTAGAAAAATAATTTAACGTAACACAATGACCTTATTATTAAAACCACCAGACGCTGACAACACTTCGGGGCACCTGCCTCTTTACAAGGTGTATGTATATTTCCATGTCTTTGTTCTACCAACCAAATGTATCCAGTGGAATATAAGAAATGATGGCAATAGTTTAAACATAGGTATTTTAATGACTTCAATGTTGAAGATACACTTTCAATCCTACTAGGTAGTTTTAAAAAGCCCAATGCGTTCTAAATAAAAAAAAAGAAAAAAGGGATTAAGAAAGTGTGTTTTAGATAATTATTGCTGTCCTGTTAAGTGAAATCAATAGCAAAAAAAAAATTGTGTTTAAGTATATTTCAAATACGTATTGAAGATTAATCAATCATCATTATACGCAATTATGATGGATTTTTATCATATTTTATCAGAAATACGAGTATGCCTACAACGTAGACCTAGATTCATGTCTATGTTTAAATGTTGCGTTATTTGGGAAATAGAAAAGCGTAAAAAAATATATTATGGCGAAATGCATAACGTAATATACCTAATTTAATGCATTTTTTAATTTACTCACAGTGATTAGGTACTCCGGACTCTTTATTCTTATTACATTTCGAATATTCGCCACCATATAGAATAAGTACCTATACAACGGAAGTAAACTATTTTTTAAATTTTATTCAACAACAACATTAGTTAAACAATATAAACAATAAATCCATCAAAATAATAAACACCCTTTACACATATTTCTTAACAATAAAATTAAATATACATATAATAGTCATCATTATATTTCTATGTTCAAATATACATATTTATTCTGGCCCTTAGTTTCAGCACGCTACGTTGCGTTACGTTGTATTCATTCATTTATTATTCAGCGAGCCACCTCTTCCTGTGGAAGTATAACTCCTCAAAATAATTTGGCAGAAAAACCAAAATGTAAATTTAATGTGTGTGTGATGTAACTAAGAGCCCGTAGAAAATATAAACGTAACATTACATGCCTATTATTATACAAAATAGTAAACATAATGGAAATTATTACTAAAACAAAACAGTTGCAGATCTATTCTAACATTAAGATTATTCCGATGATATAATATCTCTACTTACATGGATTACCACTAATATTTAGTATTTCTACATATAGTAGCATCTATTTATACACGAATGTTTGTACTACGTGCGCTTAGGTAGAGATAGAAAAAACACGCGAGCCAGCAAACCTGGACAACTCCAGTAGTTACGGGTCGATATGAAGTGAAAAGCATGTCATTGGATTACCATACGTGTTTTATTGCTCAATGGGTGAAATGCAATATTGACACAAAAAACTAGAATTTTAGGCAAAAATAATAAATAAATTTTAGGTGTCGATCTTTGATTTTAAAAAGAGCTGTTCTTCCGAAAAATCACACTAAGTTCAAATAACATTACAATCGACATTTATATTATTAAGATGAAGGAAGGCGCCTCTTAAAATCTCGAATGCTATTTTCAGTCTTTTTATCATAGACATTTGTATAGACAGCCACACGTCTACAGAGGAAGGAACGAAACCGTCCCGTAACGAACGAGAATAATATTTCCATCGCATCAAAACAGATAAAGATTCGGTCGTTAAAACCGATAAAATTCCGTTTCGTTGCGCTTAGATTACTGCAAACTGTCAAACTACATGAGTTTGCCACTAAGCCGCGAAACGATAGAAGGACAGGTTTTATAATGTAGCTGTTTATACTATCGCATGAAGATCTAATACAAAACACAGGATTGGAAAAAAGTAGATTTAAAACATAGCTATACGGATAATTGGCACAAATCGACAGACTAGCAGAAAATAAGGAATAATAATAATATTATATCCATAATGTTTTTAAAACATGCATTTACTGTTGAGATAATATAATGTACCTATGAGCATGCTTTTTTCAAAGGGTCCACGATTTAAATTTTTGGGTCCATCTACCAGTGACGTCATATCGTACTGCCTGCAAAAAAACCCGACCCACCTGAATTAAATGATTTTGCACTCATAAATTTGGTCCCTCAATAAATATGTTTTATTGAATGAATAATAGCATTCGGACGAGTATTATGTGAATTGGGATTTTTACAAGACTAGAATAGAAAGTAAATAACCCAATAGCGCTACAGAGCGACAACTAATGTCAGCATACATATAATTCGTTAAGACTAGTTTTATCCATACCTAGACATATTCTATGCTTTGACCATACTTTGTTATGATTTCTTAGGTAACTTGATTATACTTCTAATCGGGCTTTTGCAGCTTCGTTACCTCATATTATATATTTAAATTGACCATTTTCTAACATGTAGGTTAATCCTAATTACTGTTAAATGTTATTTTAATGTCACAATCTTATTGCAACATCTAGCTTAAAAAAATCTATCAGATTACATTTTGATGATTATTGAGGTAAATAAATATCATTATATATAAATGTAGGTACTCTAAATATAAGTGATTTAAATTGAATTGGTGTTAGTGGTTATAAATCTTTTAAAAATAATTATTATCACAGCGTCAATAAGAACCAGTTCAAATAGGAGTTATACTCTATTGTATGGATAGAAATCAAGAACTTGACTTATATATTAATACAATTGATATCTGTTTTTGATTGCTTCGCAAAGGAGGAGGGGATCTCTGGGCCCAAAGTTATCAAGATGAAAAGCATCCTCAAAAATCGGTTATATTTTTGTAAAGAAACTCACAAAATACTAGACCATTTTACAATCCAGAATATTAGAAAACTTAAAAAACATCGTATAAAACAAATTATCGATAAAAATGAATTTGATGACAACACAATAATCGTTAAGATGTATGAAAATCGCAAAAAAAATCGTGTAGAAATTGATAATCGATATGGTACCTAATCTATGAAACACTCGGAGTTAATTAGAACTCTTTCGAGATGAAGTATGAGGTGATGTATTTTTCTTTTTAAAAAGAAAATTGAATTGACAAATGTCAATAAAACGTTTGTCAAGAAAAATATTGAGAATTTCATTTTCTTTCGTTTGGAGCTCTTATGCGTTTATGTTTTATGGATTTTCTCAGTTTCCTCACGACTTTGGCTATAATACGGACTATCGATCGATGTTGCAAATGTTGAATTACCTGGCTTTGTATTTGGACTAACAAATAACGCTTTAACGATTTGGATTTTGATGATATGGATCTCGTGTGAATTGCAACATTGCAAACTAACCGTTGCAATACAATTGGTAGAAGGGTTTGCGGTTTTATTGGTGATCAATCAGTGGCGTGCCCCTAAATCAGTGATACCTAACGATTTTAACTAAATCAAATCAAATCAAATAGTTTTATTGCTCTGTAAGCTAATCAATATGTATTGTTTAAACCTAAATTATTAACTGACCATATTGCAGGTAACCAATCAGGACTATGTTTGCCATGCATGTTGGAATATGGCCCAGGATGTAATAAGTGGGAGACAACTAATAGAAACACAAAACCAAGTCGGGCATTCTAGTGTTTGTGTAGGTAGAAGAACAGTAGGCTGCTGCGCCCATATTATGTCCATTATTTGGTATTTAAGTTGGGCAAGATACCAAGTAAATATATTACCCCCTGCACAGTTTTTAGACGACATTCTTTTAATTATAGAAGAGTAAAATAATTAAAGTTATATGTAATCTTATAATAGTGTTTTATTTTGCTTTCTTTTCTCTTTGATTTATTTCTAATGGTTTTATAACCTTAGGCTTTGTCTGCCTCGCAGGGGGTATAGACTTGATAAATGTAAGCATGTATCTGCCTCCGTAGTGTAGTGGTTAGAGCGCTGCGCTCTAAACCAGGAGGTCGTGGGTTCGATTCCTGCGGGGAACACTCAGTTTGTAAGGTTTTCCTAGTTTGGTTAGGACATTGCAGGCTTGAATTACTTGATTGCCCGATAAGAACGATGATTCCCATTGCAATTAACCAGGCTCGTCAAATCAGGATCATAGTTGAAGCGTACTCTGGGTCTCCATACCTAATGGCGGCAACCGGGATACACGCTTGGATGAGGTATATATATAAGCATGTATGCAAGTTGTTATTTTTAATTAATTTACTGAAACTTTTGCGATTTGAAAAAAACTGAGGGACGCAAGACAGAGCCCAAAAATGTGCATGAGATGATAATTATTCGCTTATTTTGGGTTCTTATTGTGTGACATATACCTATGGAATGTACAGAGTAGGTACCAAAATAGTGACGTAACCGGTAATACTCACCGCGTATTTTTTTTAAATACTAGTTATTTGTCACTTTAAGGTTTTAAGGAGGTGGTATGAGGAAAACTTTGTAATAAACATTTTGGCGATTAAAAGAGTAACTGGCGAGTTCTTGCCGGATCTTCTCGTCAGCAACTTTCCGATACCGGTGGTAGAATCGCATTATGTCTATTTATTTTTAGTATATCTTATGTATCAAGATATATATTTATTTCATTTAAATCATATACATTATCTTTAAATAGTTTTAAATATTTTCTTTGATGTACGATTTGTAAGTGCTGTGTACAAGCCTATGCAAAAAGAATTTTGACTTTGACTTTGACTTTAATATTTTATTTTGAAAATAAATTTCGCGTTTGCTTCTTCTTTTTCTTAATACGAACTGCTAAGGAATGGAACAACTTGCCGGCTTCTGTTTTTCCCGAGGACTACAATTTGGGTGTCTTTAAGTCGAGAGTGAATAAGCTTCTTCTGGGAAAGCACATCATCTTAGACCTCATTGTCACTCTCCATCAGGTGAGTTGAGATCAAGAGCAACCCATTAACCTAATATAAAAAAATATATTTTTGAATATGAGAAACTGCTCTTAGTGGAAATAACTGTTACTTATATGATTCGTCAATTTACCGTTGTCCTTCACTAGTGCTTTCAGTCTGACATTTGTCAAATCGGGCATAACGAAAAAAAAAAAACAATTACCCCTATGTTGCTAATATTTCTTAACGAATGTTGTGAGTGCTTGTAAAGGCTTACATATATTCCCTAATTACTCAAGTGCTGTTTATGTAAATGTTTTATGTC
>JABMDO010001008.1:0-22315 GCA_014851415.1 Cnaphalocrocis medinalis
TGGCAACTGTGATAATTCAGATACACCATTTTGCTGAGGGCAATAGGGAACAGTACCTGGTGAACGATGCCTTGAGATTTCAAAAATTGAGAAAATCTTTTATTACAATACTCACCACCTCCATCACTCCGTAGACACCTAATCTTGGCTCCAGTGTGCTTCTAACAAGCGATTTAAAATCAAGAAAACGAGACATTACCTCACTCTTTCTTGTAGTAGGTATCCCCAACTTTTCTGGTATGGTCATCAGTAAACGTCAACAAGTATCTTGAGCCACCCCAACTGCGCACAGACATGGGTCCACAAACGTCTGAGTGGATAAGGTCCAGCGGCTGAGACGCGCGCTTTGCTTCACCAGAGGGTATGCAGAGGCCACCTGCTTCCCTTCCTTGCAAGCGATGCCACTCAAAAATTTCCTGTTTATCATCCTGAAACATAAGAATATTTTCCTTCCGCAGACTACACAGCCCACTATAGCCCAAATGACCCAGTCTCTTGTGCCAGACACAAGCTGACACATCAGCTAACTTTGCACTCTGTACTCTTTGAACTTGAGCAGAATCGCTGCTCTTCAGAGAGTCTGAAGAATGCCCCTGTGGTAGCAAGACATTGTTACAAGACATTATAATTTTACTGTCTAATTTATAATATCTTTAGCGAAAGTCAAAACGGCTTTCGAAAAAACCGCTCAACTATCCTAGCAGTATATAAATATATTCAGGAAGCTTATAATTTAATAAATAATAAAAAATATGCGATCGGAATCCTTTTAGACATGACGAAGGCGTACGATATGGTGCAATATAAAATACTACTAAATAAATTATATGGAATAGGTATTAGGGGATTATGCCACAAATGGTTTCAGTCATACCTGAAAGATAGAGAGCAAATCGTTGAAATTGAATACTTTGACCACCAAATAAATACAATATCAAAAATTAGGTCTAAACGCACAGCTATGAAAAGCTCAATCCCGCAGGGAAGTGTCTTAGGATGTCTCTTGTTCCTCATTTACATCAACGACCTGGCCGACGCCATAGACCACCCATGCGTCATGTTCGCGGGACGATGTCTCGATACTGACATCAAGCCAGGACGACGTTGGTGTGAACGAGAAACTTAAACTTATTCTAAATAAAACTGAAAACTGGATGAGCGAGCATAACTTACAAATAAATTTTAAGAAAACTAAACTCATAACATTTTACCCTTATCAAAAAGCCGCATTACAAATCAACTTTAACTTTAATAACATAAAATAGAGCAAGTCAACGAATTCACCCTACTCGGTCTAATAATTGATAAAAATTTAAACTGGAAATCACACATTAATAAACTAAGAAAAAAAATCTCAAGCTTTTCCTATGCCCTAAGAGAAACCAAAAAACCACCGATATTAAAACCGCCATAGTTACATATTACGCATACGCATACGCTTGGTTTAGCTATGGAATCTCACTGTGGGGAAATAGTACAGATTTAATACCCTTTTTACCCTCCAAAAGAAACTTATAAGAATAATAGCAAACATAGAGCAAACCGACAGCTGCAAAACCCTACTTTCAAAATATCAAATCCTCTCCCTTCCCTGTATCTACATCTTGGAAACTTGCAAGTTTGTACACAAATATCCTAACTTCTATTCTAAACGCAAAGACCTCACCGCTAAATACCAACTCCGCCATAAAAATAGACTCAATTTACCGGGTTCTCGGATGACCCTACACTCAAATAGCCCATATGTTATGTCTATTAAAATATTCAATAAACTGCCGGAAAAATTTAAGGACGAAGCCAGTGATAAAAATTTGCTAAACTAGTAAAAGATTTGTTAATTAAAAAATGCTATTATAGTATAACAGAATATTTAGCCGATAAAAACGTAATGAGTATACCCACTATTTAGACATCACTTACATTAAAATTATTTATTACATACCTTTACTAGCCATCTATTAGTTTAGTTTCATTAGAGTATCAACCTTTAAATTGCATAATTTCATAAATCTATAAGATACATATTACATACATATATAATTCAAAGCTGAATAAACTATTATATTATTATATACATACAAAACATACTAGACATGCTTGCCTTCTTATAAATAAATAATAAGATAAACATTAGAAATAATAAAATGCTGTTCCCTCTCATATTGCAGTGCCCTTACAGGGTCTATAGTGGTTGCTTTATTGTATTTATTTACCATCTGTTTGTACACTATAGAAGCAATAAAGAATTGAGTATTGAGTATTGAGTATTGAGTACCGTTTACCTCATCAGCATGACCTACTTTATTACCTACAATTTTACATTTATCGCTTTGATATAAATGACAGCCTTTTTGATCAAAAACAATACTTGGCCCCCCTTTTACTAATTTACTAACTGACAACAAATTTGCACTGAGATCAGGTACATGTAAAGCTTCAGCATTTATACAATGATTCAAAAGATAAATTTTTACCTTACCAACTCCTTGAGTACACAATTTATAGCTATTAGCTAGGTTAACTTTACTTAAACTAGGTTTATAGTCCAATCCCCGATGTTGCGGATCGCGCTCAGCGCACACCGCTCCGGGGCCTTTTATTGTCGCGCCGAGGGCTGGAGGACCGACCTGTATTTGCTGACCGGAGCGTAGTAGGGCCGGGCACGGAGGCTGCCTACGTATCAGGGCCCCCTTTCTGCCGTGGGTTGGCGCTAGGGGGCTTGGCACCCGCTGTCGGGCGCTTTGGCGTGCGGCGGGCCGGTTTCATCCCAACGTGGTAGGTCAGCAAACTGGTCTTCATTGGTCCCGGCCTTGTGGTGGCCCTGTCCGGCCTCGCCTGCGCGGGTTGCGCAGCGGCTTCCCGGCGAGTGCGTTTCGACGTGGGCCCCACCTGGTGTTGCGCCACCCTTAGGGTATTAACTTATCCTTTTCGGGTGTGCGCTCCCCCCGCCTTCATGGTGGGGGCTTTGTAGGCTGCTCTGTGTCGTGTCGCGCAGCCAGCGTGATGTGGCCTGACCAGCCGCCCCCCGCTTTCCCCGTTCCGGCGTCCGTCTCCGCAATCCAGCGGGGATGTTCGTTCGGGCGGGTTTCGGGGTTTTGGCGCAAAGCTGTGGGTTCCCTCTCCTCTCCCTGCCCTGCAGCCAGCAGGGTGCGGGTTTGTTGAGAGGGGCCTGCAGTCACCCCTGACGGAGTGCTGGCGTTGCAACCCAGCAGCGTCGGCATTTCCGGAAGGGGCGGTGTTGGGCCATGGGAGTGGCCCAGGGCCCTGTTACAGGGCCGTTGAGTGTTAGAGGCCGTGCTGGCGAGCCTCTTGCCCTTCGAGGGTGGTCGCGCACAAGGCTTCGTGCCAGTAATCGTGGCCACCTCACAACGGGCTTGCAGGAACTGCCCCGGAGGGGTTTAGTGGGTATGCCCCTGGGTGCTCCCCAGGGGAGAGCCCCACACTACCCGGTCGTCTCCCAGCGGCCGGGTGTGCATAAGGCGGCGCCGACGTCGGCTCCTTCTGAGTCGGCGGCATTCCCCTCCGGGTGAACAAAAAAAAAAAAAAAAAGGTTTATAGTCCAATAAATATTTGTTACTATTCAGCATATTATTGCTACATCCAGAATCAATAATGAAGTCACTGTGTGTCACTGAGAATGCATTTTCCGTGGTTACAAAGCTTTTAGCAGCACTATTTTGTTTCTTCTCACGTCTAAGCTTAAAGCATTTTGCACGAGTATGACCCTTGATCCCGCAATGATGACAAACAATATTCTTCCTTGGTTTAACCATAGCAAAAGCTTTCTCTGGGTGTTGGTTATCTCCATTTTTTTAAAGCTCTTCTTGTAGCAATCGTGTACGTACAAGTTCACTGGATAATTCATTGTTCATGCACGATGTTTCCAGGTTTGATACCAGAGTGTCATATTCCATTGGCAGACCACTCAGCAAGATTTCAGCAATTTCAGCATCATCTATAGTGCGACCAATATCTGCCAATTTGTGAACTAAGTCCATAACCTCATTGATGTACTCACTCATAGTGCCATGCGTAAATTGCATTTTATGTAGTTGCCTTAGCAAAAGCACACGGCGAAACAGCCCGCGATCTTCAAATATGTCAGTAAGCTTCTTCCAAGCGTCTTTAGCTGTTTTAGCGGAGCGAACATATTGATATAAAGAAGTGTGCAAGCTTAATTTAATGCGAGCCAAAGCACGATGATCGTTAATGGCGTCAATTTCGACTCCCTCAGTCGGCACAACACACGTCCAAAGATTTTCAAGTATCAGTACATTTTGGATACTAAATTTCCAACTTTGGAAATCACCTGCACCTGTAAGCTTCTCGATGGCGATATTTGACAATGTGTGGCGTGGCCCATCGGAACTGCCTGTTGCCATTTCCAAGTTTGGTTTCAGCTCTCAATTACTTTTCTATGTTACACACTTTCTTGATGCCCTTTGTTTATTCTTTTCTTTTCTTTAATTCTGGGCCAATAACCCTGTAGCAGAGTCCGCTGCGTAGATGGACATCACGTGATATAAAGGTTATGAGGGCAAGTGTGAGCTTGAGAGAAACCACCAAAATATCTCTAGATATTTATTCTTAGCACAAATAAACACTGAGATAATAATATCCGAGAAAACTTATAAGAATGATGCTATAACAATACTTTGATAAAACGGTTGATCGCTAGACAATATTAACGGGAGACATGATGGAAAAAGAATTGAACAAAAAAAAATTTTACAATATGTCAGTATGACAGTTATATTTTTTTATCTTCTAAAGCAAAGGAAACATACGTAACAAACAGCCTTATGTTTATGTCAATGAATATTATCTTCAACACATTCATTAAAAATATATAACCTGTATTAGATTTCCTAGTGTCCAAATCACCTGCAAAGTCAGAGTCAGAGTAGCCAACTAATCCAGCATTGCCCTGATACACAATACACATATCTTTAGTATTAATATTAGCCAGGCAGGCAGTGGAAAATAAATATTTATTTACCACTGGCCGCCTGCCTAATATTAATAGGTTATGGGCCCAGGTGTCTGCAGCTGTTTTGCAGTTCTGCACTACGGGGTAAATATGGGGTTTGACAGCAAGACAAATTTTGGCTCTTGCCTTTGAATCGAGCTTTCCTCCATAGCCGTTCGCAAGTCATTTGGAGACTCGACGAAGGTACATAGGTCCATATCTATGAGCAACATCTTCATTGAAAATGCCCAGCTCCCATAGTTGGCTGCGCCTTCTAGTTTGTCTACTGATGGCGTTGCTGTGCTCGACGTGAGTAGCCGTGAGAGCTGTGCTGTTGGTGGTAGCAGCTGGTCCAAGAGCTGCCTGTGGACTTCCGTTCTGGCTCATGGTTTCTTCTTCTACACGAATATTTTATCTCGATATTACGCTAATCTATATTTATTAACGTGTGGCCATAACCTATTAATAAATATTAGGCAGGCAGGCAGTGGTAAATAAATATTTATTTTCCACTGCCAGCCTGCCTAATATTAATATTTAGAATTAATTAAATATCGTAAGATTTGTTTTACAGCTGTAACATGTGAAGGACCAGGGTTATTGACATACCTGGGTGGTTCTTAGTCCGGAATATATTTTTGACGATTTTATTGTCCGATGATAAAACCTTGTGGTACAACAATTATTCTTTATCGGAATCATTCCTAGATTAATATGATTGAAATATATATAATTGGCCCTATTGTGAAGTTAATAGTTTCGAAGAAAAATCAAATTTAACTAAAAACGCTGTTGGTGATAATGACGAACGTGTGAAGTTAATGATTTAAGGGTGAGGAAAAATGACGACTAATGCGAATAATGATTTCGTGCAGTTATCGTGACCTTAGATATCTGCGGATCTCATTATTTCTGACACAATCACGCAAGGAGATTCCGAGCATAGCTCTCTCCATTGCCCTCTGAGTGACTTTGAGCCTACTTCTCCAAGTTGCACTTTTGTCCGAGGTAAAATATATTTGTATACAACTTCCAGTGTAGAGCTTCCAACTTTTACAGGAGTGGGTACGACATGAGAGTTCAACATGACTTCCGTCTTGTCCATGTTCATTTTAAGACCCACTTGTTGAGAGACTCTACTGAGGTCGTCGAGCATTCTGCTTACCTAGGTCTTCCAAGGTCTCAGCCATGACTATGATATCATCGGCAAATCGAAGGTGCGTCATGTACTCGCCATTTATATTGATGCCAAGTCCATCCCATTCCAGAAGCTTAAAAACGTCCTCCAACAAAGTTGTGAACAGTTTCGGTGAGTGACGTGACGTCACTCTGTCTCACACCTCACTGGAGTGGTAATGGTCCTAAGACAGACTGACATGGAGGCGTTTGCGTACAGGGACTGCAACACTTGTATGTACCGGTAGCCAATTCGGCACCTTTGGAGAGACTGTAGCAGGGCCCAAATCTCGACAGAATCAAAAGCTTTCTCATAGTCCACAAACGCTAAGCACAATGGCAAATTGTACTCCTCGGTCTTCTGTACAACCTGCCGCAGCGTATGAATGTGGTCTATGGTGCTAAAGCCTTTGCGGAAACCGGCTTGTTCGGGAGGCTGAAAGTCGTCCAACCTACGTGCGAGACGGTTCGTCATAACTCTCGAAAACAGCTTGTATATGTGATTCAGCAGCGATGATGGGCCTATAGTTCTTCAATTGGGATTTATCTCCCTTCTTGAAGGAAAGCCTCACCATGCCAGTATGCCACGCTTTGGGCGTCTTTCCCTCGATAATGACGAAGTTAAATAGCTTCTGAAGGGCTTTCAGGACCGGTCATCCACCTGCCTTCAGAAGCTACGCTCCTTCTTCACCCGGTGCCTTGCCGTTCTTAAGCTGTTTGAGAGCTATACTAATCACGATTCTTTCGTGTGGACTCCAAATGCCTAATATTTACTTCAGGCAGCGCGATGTGCGCTCCGAACTACAGTCCCTCGATATTGGAAAAGCTAGTGGTCCGGATGGTGTCCCAGCTGTCATCCTCAAGAGGTGTGCCGCCGAGTTGTCTCCCGTACTGACGCGACTATACCGTCTCTCATACTCGTCTGGCTGTATTTCGGAGGTTTGGAGAGAAGCTAATGAGCAACCCTAAAAAGGAAGACGGATCGGAACCCTTAAAAACTGCCATCCCATAGCGATAACCCCAGCAAGAGATCTTCTAGCGTATGCGATGCAGCTCCGGGGGAAGCCATCGACAAACACGGTGAGTATAAGGCTATTAGCTTAGATATTGCCATGGCCTTTGATCGGTTCTGGCACAAAGCTCTTCTCTCCAAACTTCCGTAATATGGACTGCCTGATCGGTTATGTCACTGGATTTCTGACTTCCTACATGAGCGAAAAACCCGTGTTCTTGCGGATGGATGCCCTTCATGACTCATGCCAGTCAATGCCGGTGTCCCGCAGGGCTCTGTCTTATTGCCTTGCCTTGCCTCTTTCTGCTGCATATCAATGACATGCTCCCTCTCGGCAAAATTAATTGATATGCAGACGACGGTGCATGGGAGATAGCTGGCCTGATACCGATAGCGCTGTAATCGCCGAGAAGCGAGAGAGCCTTGTCGTTGAGGTCTACTGCGTTTTGAATCTGATTTAACTAGTAAAAGGGGCTCCAACAATCTGGTCGAATTCAATGCCAAGAAAAAACAGGTGTTCTCAGCCAAAACATCCTCATTCATTCCCCTCCCGTCTCTTCAACCACTTCAGTCTACGTATTAGCCTAAGCATGTCATCAGAGCCAGTATGTTGAGGACCTTCCCACAGCATCCAAAAACCTGGGGATCCTGAATAGAGTGCGTAGGTTCTTCACGCCTGATCAACGTTGTCTTTTATATAAGACACACAGAGCACAATATCTTACAGATGCTCTCGACAGATTGCAGCGACGGGCTGTACGCATAATAGGCGATGAAGAGATCACCATTCACCAAGAACCTTGAACCTCTTCAGTTACGTAGAGAAATTGGGGTCGCTCAGTGTCTTTTACCGCCTATATGTGTAAGTGCTCTGAAGAACTTTTCTCCGTTATCCCACCCTCCCTTTTCCATCACAGAACAACACGTGCAGGGCGGCGCTGTCACCGTTTTACGGTGGAAAACACCATCTTAGACTAAAACACCATCTTAGCAGCTCAAATTTCTGCCGCACCATTAAACGATGGAACTCGTTGCCATCCCAGGTGTTTTCTCTGTCCTACAATATGGACTCCTTCGAACGAAGCGTGAAGAAGCATCTCGCGGGCCAGTATGGCAGTGCGAACGGATGTGATACCGTGCTGATGCGTCCGTTGTGTTTAATTGTGACTGCAACATGGGCTCTCCTCTTTCTTATCATCAGGCTGAGGTGTGCCAATTTACTGAGCCACTAAAAATATTAAAGACATTTTAGAAAAGATAGGACTTGTGTTATGGGTAATATCACAAGCAACAAAGGTACCACAATATTATTATACTTAAATAGATAGGTATATTATATAATACCCAGATGCTGAACAAACATAATGTTATTAACAGACAAAATCCTAAACAATAACAATACACTTAAAGTACCTACATACCTATAATCATCATCATCATCAGCGCGGTAGTACCCACTGTTGGGTATAGGCCTCCCTTCCCTTTCGCCAACCTCCACCTATACTTAATTAAAAGCAAAAGGTAATTTTCCTCAACAACTATCATTATTGGAAACAAATCAAATCATTATATTCCCTCTTTGTCATTAAACGCAACACAGATTTTTGAGGAAAATGATGTTGGCAAAAATGACGAATTCGAAAAAAACTGGTTTTAACCTATTGAAACTGAATAAATCTGCCTCAAAGCACATGGTTATGAATAAGTTCCCATTCGATACGTAAAAGCGGCAAACAATATGATTGATGTGACAATTATTAGCAACTGCAGACAGTAAAAGTTTAATGACTTTTTAGATGCCAAATTTCGAAGAACGAAATGTAAGCTTACCTGGTCGACAAACGTGATACGTTACCACTCCGTTCAAAGCATGCAGTGCACCTGAACACTGAGAGAGGTGAGGGGCGCATCCCGGCGTGCTTCAAATCCTCATGAATTTGTTTTTATATTAGAAACCATTCTTGATGCGTTTAATGATTTTTTTTCGATCCCAAACTTTGAGAGTGTTAGTTTTCCAGGTTAAAATAAAAGAAATGTTTGTAATTTGCGCTAATTAGACACTTTTCTTATTTGAGAACAAATTGTCATGTAAGAATTAAACGTTCAGTTTCGGATGATTTTTTTATTAGACTTAATATCCACGCACAGCCTTGTAGGACATGGTAGGATAATGACGTTTGAGGCACGTTTGATCTAAATTTTATATTATAACGATGTTTTATGTTCTGTTTTTGTGTGTTAAAAGTTGTGCTAATACTTTAAGTATTTAAAAACCCTGATGGTATTAACTAGAGTGTTATGAGGAAGGAGTATTTGGACTGGACGCGTTTTATCCTCACTTTCTAGGAATCACCCACCTACTAACAATACTAACCGCATATGCTATGTCAGGTCTAGATACAGATGATAAGAACAACAATGCTCCCACTGCTTCACATCCATGCAAGCGGCAAGGTGGCAGCTCCAAGCGTCGCGAGAAAAAAATAATTTTATATTTTCCTCCAAACAAAAATTTTTTTTTTTCTCTGGAACGACGAACCTCTTAATATCTGAACTCGCATGATTACACACAAAAACAGCCCTGAACATTATCTAGTAAAAAAAATTACATAAATGCGACTTTCGTTTCTATGTGTATGAAACGCCAGTCTCAGTTGGTATCTACAACAGTGTCAATCTCAGTGAAACTGAAAAACCTTAGTGAAAAACTTGAGGTTATAAAGGACAAGTTTAGAGACCCCAGAAAACATTGATTAGAGACTATTTCGCCCCCTCAACCAATACTTCATTCGAACGGTATATATTATGTTACAAGATCGAACAAGACGAGGAAGAGTATTTTATCGAATTCTTAACTAGAATTAATACACAAGTTGCTAAATGTGACTTCGGTACTATCCTCGACGAAATGCTGCAAGGTAAAACAATATTTGGATCCAAATCGGCCCTAGTGAGGGAAGAAATATTGACAGAAGATAAATTAGACCTGACATAAACAATAGCAATATGTAAAACAAGTGAAGAAGCATCAAAACAGCTAGAAGAATTAAAAATAAAAAACTAAACAGAGATAGTTGTGATAATGAACAAAAATAAGGATTCTACTACATAATAATAGTAAAAGTTTTGACTGTAAATGATGATGATGATCACACGCTAAAGCATGTACGAAATGTCATAAAATGGCCATTGTACACTGAAATAATTTCTTTTCTTCTGTTTCTTTAAAAAGAGCGGGTCTTCTCTAACACAAGTATTATTACTTAAATGGGAAAACTCGCATACATGTAAAATTGTAACCATTAAGAAATTCTTTATTTATTATTTTTATTTTATAATATCTTCTAAGGGCACACAATGTCCTGTTGCACTTGCCTGTAACTCCATGTTGCACAAAAGTTTTCTGTATGTGTCTTTATATTGAAGGGCATTAGGATTATCATTATGCCCTCCGTTCTAATCGTGCCGAAAAACAGTTCACGTCCACTATGCTGGTGTGGTCGCGGCGTTGGCGCCAGGCCGAAAACGTGGGGGTACTGCGCACGTTGGCCATCTGCAGTCCGGCGCAAGCCACAAAGTCAGGTGGCCCCACGTCGGTCCTCCACCTCACAGCCCCACCAGGGGCTTTTGGCGTTGACGTCGCCGGCTATCATGGCCAGGGGTGACCCTAAGGTCCGGAGAACTTGGGCGACCTTGTCTAGGTCGTCCCCAATTTCGCGGTTTTCGGGCTGCGTGGAGGGGGAGGCTTTTTGAAAACCGCGTCGTAGGTGGCGACCTTTTCGGTCAGCGCCTTCTGTCTGTCTCTGACCTCCTCCACCCTCTTTCTTATTCAGGGGAGCGACGACCTCCTCCAGCATTGTACGTGTACGTTGTTGCCGCGTGACGGGCCCCTTGCGGCTCCTCCCGAAGGACAGCAGGAGATTCCATCTCCTCAGTGTAGGTGTACTCCCCCCTCTCCATGGCCCCCACATCAGCCAGTATGCCGGCTAGAGATCTGTCGATCTCGTCGTCGGCCATCTCGCTGATTGGGGGACTTTTCTCCGGGGCTGGGCTGCCGTAGGTGGCGCTAAGCGTCTAAGTGGAATGTGAAGTTTTGAGAATAAATGGCGGTGGGTTTTATTTACAACAGCAGTGGTTTTATTTATAAAATAAGAAATCTAGAACAGTATAAGCGCAGACCCTATCACATTTTATTTCGCTTCTAGTTCGGTTACTATGCGTGCGACGTTGCCGCTCTTCCTAATAGCTGGAGCTGTTGAGTTGTTCTATCATAGAAGTAGATGAGACACCATCTGATCCTGAAGAATTGTTTAAAATGAACGTTTTCTACCCTATGATTGATACAATTGAGAATGCCTTAGTCACTCGATTTAAACAACTATCAATATTCAATGATACATGGTCATTTTTATACAACATGAAAATAATTCCTGAAAGATCCATATTGGAAAAAGCCTGTAGTGATTTGCAAATCAGTTTAACAGATGGGGAAAAATGTGACGTGTCTGGTTGTGAATTGGTTGAGGAACTTATGAGCTTGAACCCATTAATAAAAGATCTTCAATCAGCAGAGCCACTTAAAGTTCTCCAACTTATTAAAAAGAATGATTGGCAGGATGTTTTCCCAAATGTGTGGACAGCACTTCGCATCTTGCTGACTATACCTGTAACTGTCGCTAAAGGGGAACGATGCTTCAGTAAATTGAAACTTATAAAAACTTACCTACGTTCTACTATGTGTCAGGAAAGACTGTCAGATCTTGGAATCTTGTCCATAGAAAATGCTATTGCTCAGAAGCTAAATTATTCCGAATTAATAAAAAAATTTGCAAGCGCAAAAGCCAGAAAGGTAGCCATTTAAGTTTTTCATTAAAGTGGTTGTTGGAAGTTTTTTTTTTAAGACTGTATGTAGCCTATCAGTTTGAATAAAATTTGTGAAACAAAATTATTACTTAACTGTTTTTATTTCTCATCTGTACAATTTGCCTCAGCAGGGCATGAGGGTAATACAAGCGGGATTGACGTCATTTTTTTTATTGCGAATGAGCAGAACAACTGCTATGACAAGCGCGACAGTCATCATTGTACTTGCCTCATATATCTATAGTAATTTGGCAGATCTAATACTAGTAGGTAATCACGGATAAAGTAACTACATAGTATAGGAACAACTCGGGGCGCCATTTTGAGATTTTGCACCACCTAAAACTTTTGCTAGGGCCGCCACTGGTTCTATGCATCGCAACCAACACGTTAGTTGTGCGACAGCCGCAATAGGAGTTACATGTGCATAGCATTGAATAAGGTATGTGAGACCCATCCCCGCAGTGAGTGTAACAATTTCGCGCCATTTTGTATAGATATTGTTTTAATTTATTATCTGTGTTTTTATCCTTTAATATTTGATTATTTGCTGTGGTTTTTAATTGTAATTGCTGATAATATAGTTCAATGTATTTTATTTGTATTTTTGTAGGTACTTAGCATATAATGGATCGAGAAGAGGCAGAACAACGTCGTGTTCTTGCAATTTTAGAAGAGTCTGACTCAGATTTTGAGTTGTCAGACCAGGATGTGTGTGAAGAAGAAGACCACTTGAGTGAGCGTAGTAATCCTAGTGACACAGAGCAAGATAGCGCAGAAACTGATGATGATGATGACATTCCACTGTCTAGTCTATTGCACAGAAATCTTTCGCAAGAGGAGCAATGTACATCCGAATCGGCTAGTTCTTCAAACGCAAACAGTGAGTGTTCTTCGAGCTTTTATCGTGGCAAAGATACATTGGTAAAGGTACATTGTGGTATAAGATGCCTTTTCGCCAAAATGTCAGAACCAGAACTGAAAACATAATCCATCAGTTGCCAGGTGTAGTACCAGAAGCAAAATCGGCGTTGACTGAAGTAGAATGCTGGAATCTTTTCTTTACTGAGGATATGCTGCAAATCATACTTATGCATACTAATGCACGCATAAGACCTAAAATAGCTTCCTGTACTGATTTATCTAAGTATGCACATGTAAAAGAATGTACAATGATTGAATTGAAAGCTTTCATAAGTCTTCTTTATCTAGCTGGTCTTTACCGATCAGGAAGACAAAATTTGAGCGATTTATGGGCTACTGATGGCACAGGTGTGGAGATTTTATTTCATTCTGAGTTCTTTGGCCTTTGATGATTATTCTACCCGTGAGCAAAGAAAGCAACTAGACAATCTGGCTCCAATTAGAGAATTTTTTGAAGCATTAGTTGAAAACTGTAAAAAAACTTACACACCAAGTGATTGTCTAACAATTGACGAAATGCTTGTAGCTTTCCGAGGTAGGTGTAAATTTCGCCAATACATTCCGTCCAAACCTGCGAAATACGGGATAAAAATCATTGCTCTAGTCGACGCAAGAAATTTTTATATCAAGAACTTAGAGATATATCCCGGGAAGCAGCCTGCAGGTCCATTTTCTGTAAGTAACAAACCATTTGATGTTGTTGACCGAATTGTACAACCTATTACCAGAACAAACAGAAATGTAACATTTGATAACTGGTTCACTAGTTATGAACTGGTGCAACATTTGCTCAAAGAACATAAGTTGACATCAGTTGGTACCCTGCGGAAAAATAAAAGACAAGTTCCAGAAGAATTCACTAAAACTCGCGGTGTTGAAGTTTTCTCAGCTCGATTTGGTTTTCAAAAGGATATCACACTTGTCACTCATGTTCCTAAAAAAAACAAAATAGTATTGCTGATGTCTAGTTTACACCACGACGACAAGATTGACGAAACAACAGGAGAACGGCAAAAACCTGAAATAAATACATATTATAATACGACAAAATGTGGTGTGGATGTAGCCGATGAATTATGTGCTACGTACGACGTAGGTCGTAATTCTAAAAGGTGGCCGTTGACAATTTTTTATGCCTCGTTGAACATAGCTGCCATTAATGGCCTAATAATAAACAAAATAAATAATAATTGTCCAAAAACAAAACGAAGGCGATTTATAAAAAATCTAGGTCTCAGCCTTGTCATGGAACACCTAAAACTTCGCCAAAATGTATCACAGCTTCCACGTGAGTTGCGACAGAAAATTGGGAAATTTGTTGGTGAATCTTCAGGGGAACCTCCGGCAAAAAAGGCTAATGTTCGCAAAAGGTGCCAAGTGTGTCCAGCCAAGAAAGACCGTAAGACAAACTACACCTGCGAGAGTTGCAGCAAATATATTTGTGTAGAACATATAGTACCTTTCTGTGCTGACTGTACCAAAGATAATGATTTGGAGTGATTATTTCTTTTTTTTTTTCTAAAGGTAATTTAGTTTCCTATTAAAAAGTTCCATTAAAACATTAAGACTGATTGTTAATTATTAATATAATTACATTTAAGTAGAAGAGAAAAATTTTGTTCACATTTGTCGTTCTTTTTTGAAAGTTCTGTTAAATATAATTAAATCATAATATAATATGATATGTGTGTTTCATTTTTTTACATAATTACCTAAAAAACTAAACACGAATAACAATTAACTTAATTATTTACAAAGTATTGGAATAAATTTGACATTAATGAACGGGTCGGTGAGACCCACCCCAACGTCCGTGTAACACTTTTCCACCCCCATGACGCCGGGTTAATAAACTAAGTGAAAATAAATTGATCTATTTGTAAAAAACTGAGAAGTGAAATCGGACGGTGATAGTGTTTTGTTTTACCCACGCTTCGTGAAAAAGTAGTTACTTTTCTTCAACAATGGAAAAATTACTAATTGAGCAAGAAGAACTCGTGCAACGAGTCAACAGATCGTTAGTCAATTACAAGAAGACCGGCAAAGATAGGTTAACCTCTTCATTCATCGAAACTAATTTGGAGAATCTCGAATCAGCTTGGAAAAGGTTCACCACAAACCATTATGAACTTATAGTTTCGATTTCCAAAAATGAGAGAGCTGGATTACCATATTTTTCTGACGATTGGTAAGTATGAGTTATTAGAAAATGTCTACACAGACTTTAAAACAAAAATGAAGGTAGACTTAAAAACAAAACAGATTCATTCTAATACTACAAAAGATACTACATGTAGTATGAGTGCCACGGTCACGGAGGTGAAGTTACCTCAAATTAATCTACTAATATTCTCCGGTACATACCAAGATTGGCAGAGTTTTAATGACATGTTTGTGACACTCATTCACGACAACCAGAATTTAAGTCCAGTGCAGAAACTTCACTACCTAAAGAGCAGCTTAAAGGGAGAACCAGAGAGTATTTTGAGGAGTCTATCAACTACTGATGATAATTACAATGATGCATGGGAGAAACTGAAGCGTAGGTACAATAACAAAAGGTACAACTGTAATGAAATTTTGAAGCAAATGTTCTCACAAAAGCCTATCATGTTTGAGGATGCAGCTGACATAAAAAGCCTATTAGATGTAAGATTGTGAGCGATGAAGTTATGCAAAATGTGGATGATGAATGGAGAAAATTACCCACATATATAAAGAAAGAAAGTTGACATGACTTTGCCGCCCGACGAATTTTGGGTGGGTTCCCTACGTTACTTCGAAAGTCGTTTCACCGATTTTTATTTCATCGAAGACTATTCATCGAATACTCAATTGATCGACGCATTATTTCAACGAAGTTTTAATTCACCGATGTAACGACTCATCGAAAAACTTTTTATCGAAATTTATTTCACCGACCATACATTTCACCGACATATCATTTAGTCGATGTAACGTTTCATCGAATTTTACGTGAAGGACTAGTGGGCTATTAGTGGGATATTTTTTATTTTATTTTTGAAAGTGCATAATCAAAACAAATAAATATTTGATTATAATTATTGATATTTGATTTTTTCTATAGCCTATAAAATATAGCTTGATTAAAATTACAACTATTGATGTCACAGAAAAATTACGCGAAGAATACACAATAGATAGATAGATAGATACACATGCAAACTTTCTAAAATAGGTAATACCATAGGTAATATCATAATCATAAAGTATAATAATGTAATGTAAAAGCCCACTAGTCCTTCACGTAAAATTCGATGAAACGTTACATCGACTAAATGATATGTCGGTGAAATGAATGGTCGGTGAAATAAATTTCGATAAAAAGTTTTTCGATGAGTCGTTACATCGGTGAATTAAAACTTCGTTGAAATAATGCGTCGATCAATTGAGTATTCGATGAATAGTTTTCGATGAAATAAAAATCGGTGAAACGACTTTCGAAGTAACGTAGGGAACCATTTTGGGTTGGGTAAACTTGCACAATTTTGATGATCTCAAAAATATAGCCCAGTTTGCTCTCGACTTATTTGTCTTCCACATTCTAATGCGGACTGGACTGTGAGCGTAGTTTTAGTTCCGTCAATCTCATAAAAACATGGGAATTAAAAATTCCCAATCGCCACCGCGGTGGCGAACTTGAAGATGGCGAATGGGAATAAAGGGAAATTATTCAGGCCAGGACTTCGCAGGGACCGTCGGTAACGGAAACTATCGAAGCTCCTCCGCCAGCTGGACCACTAGCCCCTCAGCAGGAATGGCTAAGGAAATCGAGTCGCCCCAGGAGGCTACCCAGCCACTTACGGGACTTCAAACTTTAGCAGCGGAGAATGAGATGATCACACTCCTGAGATGTATGAGTTTTTTTTTTTTTTTTTTTAGAAAATATCTTTGACCGCGCCTGGCACATCTGAGCCCAGCCCCGCCGTCGTCGCAGCCGCGACCGCCGAGGCCGGGCCGCCGGCGCGGGGCCCTCGTTGTCCTGACCATCCGCCGCCGAGCCGTCCGGGATAACCGGGGCTTACACTCCCCTATCCAACTTTGGGGGCGAACCCGGCCCCGGGTGCGGCCCCTGGTCGGACTCCAGTTGCGCCTCAGGGGGCGAATCCGACGTTGCGGTGAGCGTCGGCTCCCCCTCACCACCGCCCGCTCCGGCACCCAGGCCCGCCATTCCGGCCGCTCCTCCCAGTTTAATTGGGGAGTATTTTGCGACGCTCGTCCGCAGGCGACTCGCCGGCGCCGACCCGGACGCCCCGCCGCCCAGGGTCAGGCGGCGCCTGGTGTTGCCATCAGCGTCGCCGCCCTCCGTCGCCCAGCGCGCCGAGCCCGCGGCCCGCAGGCAGCCCCCCAGCGCGGCGAACGCCTCCCGGCCGGACCGTCCGGCACCCACCGCACGGAGGAGCCCTGTCCAGAGGGCCTCCCCTCGCCCCGCCCAGCCCGCCGCCCCCCCTCCGCCTGCCGCTGAGGCCCCGGTAGCAGCAGCTAACAGCCCCCGCTACGTGCGTCAATATTCCAATAGAAGACGCGTCGGGGGAGCGTTCAAAGTCAAGCAATGTCTGTTCTGCGGCGAGCCGTTGGGGCGGCACGTAAGTCGGCACTACCAGCTGGCCCACGTCGGTCTGGATTTCCGCTCCAGAGGGCCCGGGTACCCCCTTCCCTACTACATATTCGTGGCGGAGCTGCTGGACGTATGTCCCATCGGGGTGCGCCCGCCCCTGGAAATGCTAGAAGGGGTGGCCGGGCTCGACCGGAGGTTCCAGGGCCTCGTGTGATGATCCGACCGGCGCTTCACCTACACTGACTCCACACTAACCAACACTTACACACACGTAGCTTTACTCTCTAACATTTACACTTCCACACTCATACATCCCCACACACTACACTAATTACCCTTTCGCACACTAACAGTAACACTCTACAATGGGGAATCATGTGCATGTACCTCCACGCGGTATTCCCCGGACAACGGTCGGGGGCAATGTCTGATGTATAATTTTACTCGAAGACATGGACGTATATAAGGGGGGGTCCAGGGGGTCCGGACCCCCCCCCATTGAGGCCTGGTTTGACATAGGTTGAATCGGCTATAGCCAAGGGCGACTTAATTAAGTGGTCGGCAAGGTTGGTGGGGTAGCAAATTGTAGATAGCTCTGGGACGGCAAATCAACAAATCAACCTCACGTTCTTCAAGAATGCGTACATGTAATAACGTACGCTGGGTCCAGCCGGTCCTTGAATTGTTCTTCGGGAGAGCCGCATTATAAAATATTATTACAATTAGGGAAATTGTTAACCCTTAAAGACCCCCAGTATCAAAATTGATTGGTTACGGACAGATGGCAGTTCAAGTATCAAACGGAAATGAATGGGTTGATACAGTCATAGATAACGTGTTGTACGTTCCTGAACTGAAAACAAACTTGTTTTCGGTAAATCGCGCCACAGATAAGGGTTACGTCATGGTGACAGATGACAGTTCATGCAAATTTTACAAGTCAAACAAAATCTGTGTAATTGCGGAAAGAATTGGGAATTCCTTTTATTTGGATTTACGCTATAATAATTGTGAGATAGCGAGTACTGCAAAATTAGTTTCAAACGACTTGAATGAGTGGCACAGAAGATTGGCACATCAAAACTTCACATACGTAAAAGACATCTTACGGAAAAACAACACACAGTGTGGGATTTTTCCTGACTTGCGGACATTTTATTTTAGGCTTGTGTTGGATAGATATGATCAAAAAAATGTTCCCGGTAAAACTCCCACCGCGTAACTTGAAATAGTTTTTGAGTAAATAAATAAATCGAGAAATTTCCATAGAAACCATAGAAACGCATTATTTCTGTTTATCATTAAGTTCAAATAACTAAGTGTTTAGAACATTGTAAGAAAGCCAGCAAAGTATCATAAAACTGATAAAAAAAACCATACAGAGTCACCGTAACAAAGAAATATTTATTTTACTGAAAAAATCTTCAAACATTTTTTTTCCGCGTAACCATACATTATTAGCATTTAAATTTGAGGCCATAATATACTTAATGGCGTTATCAAACATCAGTAAAAAATACAAATAGGAGATGCACGGGATCTCCGAGATATAATTTTTTTTAATTTTCTGATTAGGGTTGCCCATCACTGAAGATGCCCTACTGTTTGTATTTTTATATTATTTTAAATTTGTGGGCAAGTCAAAGTGATGATACGTGATCGCTAAAAAACCGAGTCCTTTCTCAGGGTCTAGATTATCTGTATACCATATTTCATTTAAATCCGTTGAGTCGTTTTGGCGTGAAAGAGTAGACAGACAGACAGAGTTTACTTTCGCATTTATAATATTAGTATGGATTGCACACAATATTAGTTACTTTGTCGAGCGGATTGCCAATAGATACAATGAATTTAAAAACTTTTGTGCATCTGTCGCAGAAAAATACTTATGTCAAAACCTATAACTGGTTTTTATATGTCTGTTTACGTTACACAAAATTTTGATACCCGGATGACAAATCATAGAATCGAATCCACTACCAATAGGGATGCTATCTGAGCAGGCTGGGGAATCTCGTAACAAATTTTGGCGATCGGCAGCACCACATTATTATTTTTTTTTTTTTATATTATAGGAAGGCAAACGCGCAAGCGGGTCACCTGATGGTAAGTGATCACATAAGAAGAATAGATCGCAAAACCACCATAATCGATCTATTTCACAGGGCATTGGATCATAGGATCCTTATCTTTCATCCTTGTCCCTTAACAGTCGACGACAAAAATAAACCGTTTGCCCATACCCGAAAAAGTACTTTGCCTTCTAAAACCATCGTCAGAAAATGTTACAATCCATGACCACGTTGAAGAAATGACACATTTGACAACTACCAAACTGGAAAGTAATGAAATTTTAGTTTATTCCGATAACGAGGACAATACATAGTAATTAAATTGCGGGTAATTTACAGTTACTTTAAGATTTCAGCGACATTTTTAATATATTTATTTACATTTATATTTAAATTATTTTTTTACAGTAAAATTAAATATAATATTTATTCTTTTTGTGACAACCCTATTTCCATAGAAATTCTATGAAAACTTAGAACGTTATAACTCTGATCTCCCATAAGATATCCAATTTCAAATTTTCACAGCAGGTAGGTGCTTTACCCGAAGTATTTTTCCTGGCAACCGTAGATGCAAATATTAAATAAACATTTTATAAAAAAAAAAACCTAAAATTTTACAAATATTTAATTTCTCGTTTCCAATGGTAATTTAAAGCATGTAATTTCTACAAAAAAATCTATTTGTAATCTTAAATTGATATGTAATTTATGACAGCCCATATTTTGTATATTTGAGAAATTATTGATATAAAACCAGTTTGGCCAAGTGCATGACCTTACAAAAAAAAATACGTATTTTCCCAAAATTAAGAAAGTTATTTAAACTGGTGTTTCATAATAGTATGTAAATGTATTGTATTCACCTAAATCAACCGTAAAAAGTGTGTGTCCGCTAGTTAGTCAAAATCCCATACTGTGCAACATAGAAGTTAAACAAACATCCAACCCCGTGTGTGAGAGTTGTTGGTGGGAAAAATTCACAGATTGCCATTTAATAGAAGTTGAACACAAGAGCACTAGGACATGTGAGCTGATTCATGTCGATACCTGGTGGCCCCATGGAAGAACCGTCAGTTGGCGGGTCAAAGTCAGGCCCGGTCTGGCTCCATTGGAGGCCCTACGGCTAGATGGTGATTTGAGCCCCCCCCCCCCCCCCCCCCCATAACATAAATAATTATTACATAAAGAAGTTAAAAAAAATTGTGTTAACCGTAGAAAGACGACAAAAATTCTACCATAGTGATAGTAGCTTATTAACGATTGCCTAGCCTATCCCATCAGTTTCTTTTAAGGTCGTCACTACTACTGGCCACGACATTAATTGATTTCTTCTCTGTCGATGTCAGAAAACAAATTCTCTCTCTATGTTCATAAAAATAAGGCTAGACATAAGGTCTTGGCCCTAAACTATGCCCTATAAGCGATTCTTAATTATTTTTAACTTCGAAAAAAAACCCGTTTCAAGTACCTGTGTACAGGTTATCGTTTACGGATAATTATAAACTACATATAAGTTAGTGAACAATCCTGTTCCAGAGAGTTCAAAAATACGAGAAGGCGCATGATCAAAACACTTGCAAAATTTTTACTTTCACAGTGCAGAAAACCACGAAAATTTTCTCTTTGATTCAGGTTCGAATCGAGTTCCCGGTCTTTTAAAATTTCTTCTGCTTTGTTTGATTCTTCGTCTGGGATCTGTTCATATGAGTTTTTTACAACTTTTATGAAACTTTTGTACTGATCTGCAAATTGTTTAAGTTCTATTAATAATATACTTCTTTCAACATTGCTTCAAAACTTAACAAACAGGGAATGCTAATTTCTACGAAAATATGTCTTACTTACTTAATTAAATATTCTTCAAACCTAATGAAAATCAATTATATAAGTTGAACGTCTAACTATCAAATCCTGAAGCGATTACGCTAAATCCATCGTAATTAATTTGAGTTGTAGAGTTAAAAAAAGATACACACAAGATGACAATCCAGCCGGGAATGGACAAAAATATCGTTATTTGAATGATGAATTAAGGCATCAAGAGCCTTTTAGCCAAAGATTAAATATATATTGCCCTCTCCATACTTTGACCGCGCCGATTTGAGTCGCACCTCAAATAACCTAGCTTAACTCAACTGGGATTAGCACGAATTAGTTGCCGTTTGCACTCGGTGACAGTTGTACGACACAGCTGCCTGGATTTTTGACAGGAAAAAGCACTCAAAATGCCTTCATGTGCCTTTTTATTGTGCAAGAAAATACTACAAATTCAAATAAAGCGAATGGTGTAACATTTCACTCGTAAGTATTTATTTCATCAATAATTTAATTTATTTTATTTTGTTGACAAAACATCAACGTCTGATCGGCCAGCGCGTGACAGAGAGTAGTATTGGCAATTACTGTGAGACAAAACGAGACAACATCATTATCTCGGTGGCCAATATACTTAGACCCGCTGTAGTACTCAGAACTCAGTTGATAACAGCTCATTTGTTAATGGTTTACAATAAACGGGAAAAGTACGGTAGCGTCAGCAGTTTCGTTCGATAGGCATTGTTTTAATAGCGGTCAGATATAAAATAGCAATTTTATTTCGACTAGAAATCAATAAACATGCAAATAATAATTACGTATTATTTTTAAGTGAACGTTTATTTTTTAGATTTCCGCAAGATCCGCGTTTAAAAGAAAAATTGATCAAAGTTATCCAGCGG
>JABMDO010001009.1:0-20435 GCA_014851415.1 Cnaphalocrocis medinalis
CAAACAGGGAATGCTAATTTCTACGAAAATATGTCTTACTTACTTAATTAAATATTCTTCAAACCTAATGAAAATCAATTATATAAATTCAACGTCTAACTATCAAATCCTGAAGCGATTACGCTAAATCCATCGTAATTAATTTGAGTTGTAGAGTTAAAAAAAGATACACACAAGATGACAATCCAGCCGGGAATGGACAAAAATATCGTTATTTGAATGATGAATTAAGGCATCAAGAGAGCCTTTTAGCCAAAGATTTAAATCATAGATATGCCCTCTCCATACTTTGACCGCGCCGATTTGAGTCGCACCTCAAATAACCTAGCTTAACTCAACTGGATTAGCACGAATTAGTTGCCGTTTGAACTCGGTGACAGTTGTACGACACAGCTGCCTGGATTTTTGACAGGAAAAAGCACTCAAAATGCCTTCATGTGCCTTTTTATTGTTTAAGAAAAATACTACAAATTCAAATAAAGCGAATTGTGGTAACATTTCACTCGTAAGTATTTATATTTCATCAATAATTTAATTTATTTTATTTGTTGACAAAACATCAACGTCTGATCGGCCAGCGCGTGACAGAGACAGTAGTATTGGCAATTACTGTGATATAAAACGAGACAACATCATTATCTCGGTGGCCAATATACTTAGACCCGCTGTAGTACTCAGAAGTCAGTTGATAACAGCTCATTTGTTAATGGTTTACAATAAACGGGAAAAGTACGGTAGCGTCAGCAGTTTCGATAGGCATTGTTTTAATAGCGGTCAGATATAAAATAGCAATTTTATTTCGACTATAAATCAATAAACATGCAAATAATAATTACGTATTATTTTTAAGTGAACGTTTATTGTTTTAGATTTCCGCAAGACGTTTAAAAGAAAAATTGATCAAAGTTATCCAGCGGGATCGAAGGGATGAATACTGGTTACCTGGACAATTTAGTCGAATTTTCTCTTCTCATTTCAAAGAAAATGATTTATATTTGACTCCCCTAGGTCGGCGTAAAGTAAAAAGTATTATATTTGTATTTCTTCTGTTGTCTTATTCTATAACACAAGTGCTTAAGCTACTTAGTACGGAGTCAATAAACACAACCCCACATTAAATGTGGGGTTGTGTTTATTATTAATTAATTATTAAGTTAAAAGTAAATATTACTCATATTTTTTCTTAAGGAATAGTAGGTCAAAGGCCTTTATTATAGAAATCAAGTCATAGCTACTATGATGGGATTAGGCATAATCACCACCCTTTATGCGGTTTGGTGATCTAACCCGATATTCGCTCTGTGATTAGAGTAATTTATTTGAATAAATAGATAAAGGTAGTGTAACATTTAGAAATAAAATATCCTATAAATAAAATTGCTTTTAAATTTAGGAATTGTTAAATTTTTAGTTCCCAGTATGAAAATTTTGCTGACCGTATTTTATTCTCATAGATAGTGACTTTCGATGACACGCACACGTCATGTCATCAAAATATTGCCTCGTTTTTAGGTGTCAGGGCATATCTATGATTTAAATCTTTGCTTTTAGCTAGCATAAGTCAGTATTCCATTTACAACTGCAGGCATTATTAACAATAGAACTGTTTAAAAATAAAAACGGCCATTTTGAATAAAAACAAAATGGCGGATCAGACAGAGTCAAAGTCCCAACCGCCGCATATATTAATCACGATGTACGCCTGGCGCCATCGGAACATTAGAATGTCACTTAAATATAGACAGTTGCTTATCTTAATTCTTGGCCAAGGGGTTGACGATGCGGCGCACCCACTCGGGCCCGTGGTAGTAGCCCTTCAGCATCACGTTCCAGTACAGGAACGGGAACAAGTCCTTCTTCATGTAGTACGCGATCTTGCTTTCTCGAGCCTGTAACATAAATAAAACAAAACTAGTTAAGTAATAAAAATTTACAAGGTTCAATTTCGATGTATTTTATTTTTGATCCATCGGAAGGCTTAATTTATGGTTACTATTTTAAGAAAAAAACAAAATGAATAAATGTTATATTTATCCGCCATTTGTGACCCCTCATCTATACAAGAGTCAAGCTTAAGCCACTTTATGGATAGGACTTTACAAAGGGTATTAAGATTTCTAATATTTTTGTATTGGCTAATATCCTACTTACTATTATAAAGGCGAAAGTTTGTAAGTATGGATGTATGGATGTTTGTTACTCTTTCACGTAAAAACTACTGAATGGATTTGAATGAAACTTTACCACAATATAGCTTATACATCAGAATAACACATAGGCTACCATTTTTGAGGTTTCTACGAACCGGAAGTCCACGCGAACGAAGTCGCGGGCAAAAGCTAGTGACTAATAAAATGCAAATTGATGGCAACAGTTGGCAGCACCGTCTGTGTGGCAGTAACGATAGGTGGAAGCACTTTGTATTGGCTACATGACTAATTAAGTTCAAATGTAGCACCAGTTGGCAGCACCGGTCATGTGACAGTAACTATAAGTGGCAGCACAATGAAAAACCCAATGTTGTTTAAGTTGGATCAGGCGTCTATGTAACGCCATCTGTCGATTTTTTTTTTGCAAAAACCCTCATTATGTTCAGATATGGCTGCAGTTCGCAACATCGTATGTGCCCATTCCATAAAACCAGCTAATCCCCTGGCTTCTTCTGACTGACCTGGTCGAAGGGCAGCGTCTCGTGCGGCACGCCATCGTACAGGAACTCGGCCAGGATGCACTTGCCGTAGTCCGTGAGCAGCGGGCACGCGCCGTAGCCGTTGTACCGCGCCGCGGGCTGCAGCGCGCCCATCGTCGACACCAGGTTCAGCTCCAGGACTTGACACTGCTTCGCTGTCAAATAAATGTCAGGCAATCAAGACCAGCGTCAAGGAGTCACCGACTCCTTGACACATGCTGAGTGTATGCCTTTTCGGTGTCTTGTTTATGTAATACTCTAAACAACCTATTTTGTCTGTTATTACACTGAATAAATATATTTCTATTCTTTCTATTCTATTACAATGGGCCGCTTAAGAAGGCTCAAAGTCACTCAGAGGGCAATGGAGAGAGCTATGCTCGGAATGTCCTAGCGTGATCGTGTCAGAAATGATGAGATCCGCAGGAGATCTAAGGACGCAGACATAGCCCAAAGAATTGCGCGGCTCAAGTGGCAATGGGCAGGGCATATTGCGAGGAGAACAGACAGCCGTTGGGGTGGAAAGGTCTTTGGCAGGCCTCCATCCAACCAGGAGGACCGACGATCTAGTGAAGGTCCAAGGAGTCCCTTGGATGCGGGTGGCACTTTAAGTGTCGCCGCACATGAGCCACTCGCCACAGCCACAAACGCCGCCACGAGAAGCTAGAAGCGGCTACAAAGGTAGTTGAAGCGCGCGACAGCCACTTGTGGCCGGTGGTCGACACTTGCGGTCGGTGGCTGCTACTTTTTTTAACCCTTGCGTGCAGTATCATAATGGACTCTGACGAAGAAGGTTTAATTGCGCTACTTTTGATAAAAAGACGTCGTCGTAGAAGACGAAACCGTAGTTATTGGATACATCCTATTTTAACGATGTACACAAATGCAACGAGTGGCGTGTGGCGGCTTTTTGTGTCGGCGGTGCGAGCCACAAGATGCCAGCTGCGACGATTTGAAGCGTGTGGCCGCCACCGGCGCCAACCGTGTGCGGCGAGTCCATATAAAATGTATGAAAATTACAGGAAATATGCCAGTGGCGGCGTTTTGTGGTTGTGGCCGGTGGCCCGTGTGCGGGATCCCTAAGGCGACGGTTCAAAGTCACGAAAAGGGGTGTTGACGAGTGAGTGTCATAATCGATTTATCTTTACCCCTTTACATGCCCTGTACCTTTTCACCATACTACAACCATACCTAACATGCGTCTATTTTGACTTGGCTTGACTTCATTCTGAATGGTTCATGGTTTTCTAGAACCAAGGAAGCAGAAGCGCTTAGCGCGACCAGACGACAGTTACGTACGTGTTAGACGGTACATCATATAGGTACCTAGGTAGTGTCTCTCCCGCACAGGTTACGTATAGTCTCACCACGCCGAGTGTTACTAAAGTGGCCGATGCTCTCAACGATGGGAACTTCTTGTACTGCAGAGGTAGGTAGTCACCTCTCGCCTCTCTGTAAACGCACAGTAAAATTGTGAATTAGATTCTGTCGTACTCACCGACAGCCGCGGCAGTCTTGCTGTTCGGCGTGTTGGTGCAGTCGCCGATGCCATACACGTTGGGGAACTTCTTGTGCTGCAGGGTGTACTTGTCGACGTCGAGGTACCCCCCCAGGTCGGACAGCTGGTCGTTGCAGCGCACCACGTCCGGCGGCGACATCGCCGGCGTAACGTGGAGGAAGTCGTATGGCACTGTTGTCGTCTGGAAACAAACATTGCAATACTATCAAGGTGGTTGCTGTGTTATGTTCATGTTATGTATTTATTATCTGTTTGTAGTTTGTACACTATGGCAAACAATAAATAATAGGGGCTATCGCGTGTGAAAAACTAAGGTCCATTTACAGTGATTGGTTATTTTTGATGTGAGATGTCACTGAGCAACCAATGACGTTGAAGTTGGACCTCAGTCTAACAGTACGCCATCTAACGGATTTTTACAAGCAATTTGAGAATGAGTCATTCGCGTTGAACCAGTTCGTTGCTCAGAATTTCGGCTAGATGGAGTAGCGATCTGCGAAAAGCCGCTGGTGTAGACTGAATGCGTCAAGCCGAGGACAGGGTAAAATGACGAACATTGGGGGAGGGCCTATGTCCAGCAGTGAACTGAGACAAGCTAATTCAAGTTACGATGTTTTCTTAAAACTGAACTTAAAAGCTAAATAATTCAAACTATAGTAGAAAGGAAACATTATACCGGTACAAAAAAGATCTGACCTTTAAATCTAGTCTTCTATACCATTTATAAAGGGATAACTTCTGTAATCAACCACAACGCTTATATTATGTAACCCGAAAAATCGACACACAGCGCCATCTATTGGCAAATATTGGAACCAACAGCAAAATTATGTCCCGAAACGAAGTGAGGGCGGGCCACTAGTCAATAATACTTTAGTTAGACCGAGATCGTACCTTAGTTTTGTCCCCATCATGGTAGAACGTGGCCTCCTTCTTGTCGTGGCGCAGCTCCTTGAGCACCGACTTGTAGTTGACGCGGATGCGCTTGCGCTCCACCACCTTCAGCAGCGAGTCGGCGTACTTCTTCACGCCGAAGATCACGGGCAGGCACGTGTTGAACGTGATGTTGGCTTTTGATCGGCTTCCTGTCTGGAATAGACCAAATTAAGTGTTTAGTCTTACCGTGGGAGAGCCAAGCTTCGGGATGAATGGGCCGGCTCATCCGGAGTGATACCACGGCCGCGCAGAAGACCGGCGTTTCATTGAGTGAGTGCGGCTACCGAAGGTCCAATTGGGAAAGAGGGTCAAAGTTTGGTAGCGCACTTGTGTCTCTACTAGAGTTGCAGGTGTCTATGGGCGGCGCCGCGGCGGTATTGGTACTTTCGGACATAAGAACCCGAAATGAAGTGAGGGTGGGCCACTAGAAGTCCCTATGGGGATAACCATCTTAGTCTATCAATTTTGGATCTTGGAGATAATCTCTAGCTGCTTTCTTGCTTACTTACTAATGGATGGATGCATGGATGCCCGTTGGTCCGCCGATATTGTAAGGGTGGTGGGGAAACAGTGGATGAGGCTGGCTGGTGACCGTAGGGAGTGGCGTAATAAAGAAGAGGCCTATACTCAGCAGTGGGTGGATGTGGGCTGACATTATAAGTTCAATATTATTCAAATACAGAATTCTTTCTTCTGCCCATATTTGCCTTTTATAGTTTATTGAATGAAAAAAGACAATGCCAATTGTTTTTCACTAAAAAAATCTAACTACAGTACAAATAAAAATATTATTGATTAGATTTACGAGAGAGACAAAAACAATAATTATATATAGGTACAATACATTTTTAAATATTTCCGGCAAGTGCATCTAGCCTTGTTATAAACGAGAACGAGTAATATACATAATATTATGCTTTGACTTCTTAAACTTAAGTCTCATTTATTATCGTATCTTGGTTTCATAATAAATCGTGTCAGTATTTCATATCAATATTTTAGTTTCCATGAATGCACTGTCAAAACACATAATGTTAGTATTATTGCGTGTAATACTATAGATTATAACATTCGAAATCTGTAAACCAAAACTTTTACAGTAAACAAATGAAATAAATAGGTAACCTATGTGTTATTAAGAAATTTCACTTTAGTGACACAGTCACCAGCCAACCACCACAAAATAAATAGACACAGAAGCTTGGATTTAGTCGATATTGATGTCAAAGATTGTATCATACCTATAGCAAAGATTTAAATCATAGATATGCCCTCGCCATACTTTGACCGCGCCGATTTGAGTCGCACCTCAAATAACCTAGCTTAACTCAACTGGGATTAGCACGAATTAGTTGCCGTTTGCACTCGGTGACAGTTGCACGACACAGCTGCCTGGAGTTTTGACAGGAAAAAGCACTCAAAATGCCTTCATGTACCTTTTTATTGTGCAAGAAAAATACTACAAATTCAAATAAAGCGAATGGTGTAACATTTCACTCGTAAGTAATTATATTTCATCAATAATTTAATTTATTTTATTTTGTTGACAAAACATCAAAGTCTGATCGGCCAACGCGTGACAGAGAGAGTAGTATTGGCAATTAATGTGAGACAAAACGAGACAACATCATTATCTCGGTGGCCAATATACTTAGACCCGCTGTAGTACTCAGAACTCAGTTGATAACAGCTCATTTGTTAATGGTTTACAATAACCGGGAAAAGTACGGTAGCGTCAGCAGTTTCGATAGGCATTGTTTTAATAGCGGTCAGATATAAAATAGCAATTTTATTTCGACTAGAAATCAATAAACATGCAAATAATAATTACGTATTATTTTTAAGTGAACGTTTATTGTTTTAGATTTCCGCAAGATCCGCGTTTAAAAGAAAAATTGATCAAAGTTATCCAGCGGGATCGAAGGGATGAATACTGGTTACCTGCTGTTTGAATTCATGTTAAATAATAACTTACGCAAACTATTTGGTTGAGCGCTATGGATGCCGTTTAAAAAAAAAAGAGATGACAGCTGTCTCTTGGTGAAGAAAATGTTATGTTGATTTGTTAAGATTTTATAATGTTGTAGAAAATAACCAAATAAACTTGTTAAATACGTTGAAGACAAGACTATGATGGGATTAGGCATAAACATAATCACCCTTTATGCGGTTTGGTGATCAAACCCGATATTCGCTCTGTGATTAGGGTAATTTATTTGAATAAATAGATAAGTAGTGTAACATTTAGAAATAAAATGTCCTATAAATAAAATTGCTTTTAAATTTAGGAATTGTTTTATTTTTAGTTCCCAGTATGAAAATTTTGCTGACCGTATTTTATCCTCATAGATAGTGACTTTCGATGACACGCACACGTCATGTCATCAAAATATTGCCTCGTTTTTAGGTGTCAGGGCATATCTATGATTTAAATCTTTGACCTATAGTCTGTCTCAGTGTAACCAACCAAGCCGAGATTACTGTAGTGACGGATGTATGTGGGAGGCAATTGACATTCTGTTTCCAGGTGTAATATAATTTTTGGGAAACACCCTGATTATTAATTTTTAGGCCAAAACCATTTGGCTGTACATATTTATATTTCAATAGTTTCCGCTAAGACTTACCATCCTCATATACGAGTCGGCCAAGTAGGCGATCTTCTGCGGCGCCCCCGGGCACTTAATGGGCGTGTCAGGGAAGGTAAATATCGCCTCGCCGCCTTGGAACCTCTTCAGGTCTTCCCACGTCTTCTCGGCATAGTCGGCCGAGTATATCGTGTTCACGCCGCTTTCGTTGTCGCTCAGCGCTTCGAACAAACCTGGGATCTAAGGGAAAGAAATTCATAATGAGCCAACGTCAGAACAGGGAAGGTTTCTGCTGGATTTGCAATAGCATGTATCAAAACAAGAGGCTGAGAAGCCACCTGTCTCATTTATATTATAATAATGTTATATAAGTAATAATAAGTGTAACCTAAGCATTGTTATATAGGACTGACATGAACTTTTGTATAAAAGTCCTTTTAAATGAAGAGAAAAAAAAAATAATGAGCTGCGATGAGGGAATTGAACTCGCGACCATCTTTTGACTGTCAAATATTACTTTGGAGTTTGGACCATGATAACAACTTAGTGATAAAAAACGAAACAGCAAGATTTGACTGCCCGGATGGCGTGTTTGGTAGTGACCCTGCTTTATACGCCAAAGGTGGTGAGATCCCAACCCTGGACAAATATTCGTGTGATATAATTGTTTGTTCAGTGTCGGGGTGTAACATATCTATTTATGTATTGAATGAATGAATGAATATACTTTTTATTGCACACAAAACAGAGGGATAAAACTTAAAGTATACATATTTACTACTTTTTTTATTTATGTGATAGGTAGCAGACGAGCAGGCGGATCACCTGATGGTAAGCAATTGCCGCCGCTCATGGACACTTGCAACACCAGTGGAGTCACAAGTGCGCTGCCAACCTTTTATCCCCTTCCCCCCCGGGTGGGCCTCACTCAGCGAAACACAGCACAGGGGCTGCTTCACGCCGGTTTTCTGTGAGGCAGTGGTATCACTCCGGTCGAGCCGACCCATTCATGCCGAAGCGTGGCTCTCCCACAGTTACTTAATATATTATGAGCATAAGCATACCTAAGTACTAATATATATTTTTTTTATGTGATGGGGGCAGACGAACAGACGGTTCACCTATATTTATGTTTCCTCTGTTGTCTGATATCTGAAAACTTATGTTGCTTAAGCTACTTCTTCTTAAGAGTCAGGTCAATGTGTGAGGTGTTGTGAGAATATATTTGTTATTTATTGGGGTTCATATACACCTGGCGAATGTGTTGCAAATGAGCAATACTAGAGTACGTATTCCCGAAATGTGGACGGACCCTTAGGTTTTCAACTTAGTTACGTATCAATAAATAATACCAACCTTATCGTAATCGTTCTTCAAGCCCACCGCTACAACAAGATATTCGTAGTGTATCTCGTCGCCGCCCGTGGTCTGCACCACGCACTTGATGGGGTCGATGGAGGCCGCTCCCTGCTGGATCCACTTGGCCCGGCTCGGCAGGAGAGACTCCTCTCGCCGCCGCGTGTCTGCCACGGTCTTTACTCCAGCGCCCACTAGTGTCCATAGCGGCTGGTAGTAATGGTGCTAGAAAGCCAATTTCAATTCATTACCCGGTGGTATGGGTGGAGGTGGGCTGGCTTTTGTGACTAGCCGACTTATCACATACAATGGACCGAAAGAGAGTCTAAGTGTCGAAAATGGAGTCCACTTTACATTAAACATATTACCCCATTGGTATAGTCATAGTGGTTTAAGTACCGGGCCGTGACTTCGAGGTAAGGGGTTGGGTTCCCAGGTCGAGCAAAAATTTAGTAATGATAACGAGATTTCTTTGATGGAGGCATTTGCCCTGCAGTGGCACAGTATATAAGCTGATACTTTAATGTAATTATTACGCAAATTTTCAAGTTCAGTAGAAACAGTCTCTAGGAATATAATGATACAATGATGATAATACTATAAATAAGATAATTTCATATCTGGGATATGAAATTATCTTATTTTTATTGCTGTAAATGAAATCAGACTAGGTAAATAAATATTTAAGGTCAAGTCAATGTTAACCTCTATAACATAGCACAATCACTTTCATACTTAAATAAGTCAACAAATAAGTAGCTAAAATAATAAATTAAAAAACACTTTCAACTTGCAATTACAAAGTAATGTTCTTCTAGTCTGTGCTTGGTTTATTTGTAGAACTTAAAGCACATTTTGGTTGTTTGATGAATATTTATTTATTCATCATTGCACGAGATAAAAAGTACAATTGGCGGACTTAATGCCCTACAGCATTCTCTACCAGTCAACTTGAGCGCGTCAAATATTTTATTGCGGCACTAAATGATAATACATATGTATGTAGTGTTATACATAATACATTTTTTTTATCAGACCAATTTTATGTGTTTTTATCATGAGTTAACTTAGATAACAATCATATTATCACAGAACAACATATGCTATAGCAATATTTTATCATTGCTAATCCACTGATTAGCTACTGTGTCACCAGGTTGTTGCCAGGCCACATTTTGTAATAGCTTAGAGCTCATTATCAATTGCACTTATCATCATTGTAGTTGACATCCATGTAAGCAATAATCAACTTAACCTTGAACATGTGATGCCAGTGCTAAGGAATAATGGACAATATTTATAGTCTATTGTTTGTTTATCACTTGTACGTGAAGTCCAAGTGATAAGAAAAAAAGATATTTCATCCAGTTGCTTTTTATTCTGAGTATTGATTAAGTTTATAAGAATAGAAACGCTATGATAGCAGGGGAAGTCCGTGATTATTTTTATTTTTATCATTTAATTGAGGAGACTGCTAAAAATTTATTTGGATGATGGAAATGAATAATTTAAATTTTAAATCAAAAATACTTACACAGTTTTATGACTTGAATGTAAAATTTTATGATTCGAATGTAAGGAGTTTAAAAAGAAAATTGAATTTTTTTTCATTGATATTATAATTATATTTAACTTACCGCACTGGGCTCCAATACGTAAACCTCGTGTAATTTGAGTCGTCTAGCAAATTTAGCGGCAATAGTGCAGCCTCCAGAGCCACCCCCTATCACCAGGAGCTTGCACCTGTTGAATTATTGTTCAGAGAAAATGATGATCAATGACGACTTTTTCACTTTATAAATAATTCAGTTCATTTAAAAAAAAAAGATCACAATTGCTTTTTCTCAAGTTTTTAAATTATTCACTATATAATTAAAACTATGTTTACGTACTTTTCAGTTGCATTATTTACTGGAGAAACTGAAAAGTTTCTTGTTACGCCGGTAGACGATATTCGCCCTAAACTCCGGAAGATATGCATCGTTCACTAAATGATTTTATACGAGGGTTGATTAAAACATGAATAATGCTAATTAAATCTACACGAACTATCCTTTAACTGTCGAAGAACGTAATAAAAATAACTTATTTTCCTGCCGATGGCACTGATTTGTTGACATTTGAATGATTTCCATATGATAATGACGTAACGTGACATTTATAGCTGACAGCTAACATTTGTCGATGGAATAAGTCTATAGATTATGAAACAACTGTGTACTAGGGTGATCGAGATAGTGATTGCCCACTTAAGAAATTGACACTAGTTTTATTTCAATATAATCCTTTTCTTTAACAATAAGAAATCAGAGTGTAATTATTTGACAACGTTAATAGTTTAGCATTGAGATAAGTTAGCAATAATTCAAACATCTAAAGAATATTTTATAATTATAACGTATAACAAAAATATCTCCTAAAAACACAGTGATTGCCCACTTGACACAGTCATTGCCAACCAAATGAGACAGTGATTGCCAACTATACCGCACGTTGTAATTCCATAAAAATACTATTAAATACTTAAAATTTTAGATCTTTCGTGAGTTTTTGTGCGTTTAAGATATATTTCTAAGCTATTGAAATCAGTAACATCATCCAAATAAGATACCATTGACTAAGAAAACCCCTTTAGTTTCAAAATCTAGTAAAATCGTAAAATTGTTCTATCTAGTTTCTCGTTATCTCAGCGAATAAATGGAATGTACCAATTTTACAAAAGGTAAGTAGATACAGTTTTGAGGTTGTCGGAGGCCCAATGGGGGGTGAGGGGAGGGGGGAGGGGTTAAAAACATTGGCAGCATACTTGTGACTCCACTGGTGTTGAGTATGTGCGTTGGCATTCGCTTACCATCAAGTGATGCGTGTTTTGACTGCACATTATATATAATAAGCAATGCTGCCGCCCATGGTCACCTGCAACACCACTGAAGTCACAAGTGCTGCCAACCTTTTATCCCCTTACCCCCCCGGGTGTGGGCCTCCATTTCCCTCACTCACTCGGCGCAGGGGCTGCTTCACGCTGGTTTTCTGTGAGGCAGTGGTATCACTCCGGTCAAATCGGCCCATTCATGCTGAAGCGTGGCTCTCCCACAGTTGAAATTTGAAAGTTTTTTTCTAATTATTACTAACTGCATCATTTGGTAATTACATTTTAATATGTGATAGGTGGCTCACAAGCATACGGATCACCTGATGGTAAACGATTGCCACCGCTCATAGACACTCGGAACAACAAGGGGAATCACAAATGCGCTGCCAACATTTTAACTCCTTTTTCCCCTTCATAGAGCCTCCGGTACACTCACGCGTTAGCGCCGCTTGATTTTGGTTTTCTGTGATTATAGAATCACTCCGTTTAAGCCGGCTTATTCTTACTGAAACGTGCTCTCCCACGGTAAAATACATAATATAATTACGGTATATATTTGGTTGTTCTTCTTACCACCTTTCCTCCAAGATTTTCGGTAGCAGATCAAATTTTCCCCTATTTTTAGGTCAATTTTTTGTAAAAAGCAGTTTTTTCGAAACTCCTTGTACCTAGACCTAGATATAAAGAAAGATACAGGATATAAAGAAAATATTCGGTTCGATTATTATATCCCTCACGTGATTTAGTAAATACCTACCCGGGCAATCACTGTCTCATACCCATGGCAATAACTGAATTCTGGTATGGCAATAACTGAATTTGTCATATTTTAGGTACAGTGATTGCCCACCCTCTTAAAATACTGAATGGAATAAAATTACGCGGCGATAACTGCTTCGAATGAAACATTAAAGCTTTAACTAACACGTCGTTGTGCTTTAACGCTCAAAAAAGAAAATTAAAGTGATACAAACTTCAAAAACTACAAATGTATCCTTAACAAATTCTGTAAGGAATTCGCATTTTTTGAAGTGACGGACACCCGCTGTCCAAAAACTGCCATTATAATATTTTTATTGAAAATTTTGCCAAAATGTCTTATTTAGAACTCTAGTTAACAGTATCCTAGTGTTATTTAACGGATTTAATGTAAAACTACACCTTTGAAAATAAGTTAAAATGTATGTTAACCTTAATTCGGGCATTCACTGTACACTGGGCAATCACTATCTCGGTTACCCTACCCGTGCGGATAAACGCTGGGATTAGAAATGGCGGACCGACGAGTCGGTACCGTCAGCATACTAAGTACGTAAAATTATAATTAGGGTAACCGAGATAGTGATTGCCCAGTGTATAGTGATTGCCAGAATTAAGGTTAACATACATTTTAACTTATTTTCAAAGGTGTAGTTTTACATTAAATCCGTTAAATAACACTAGGATACTGTTAACTAGAGTTCTAAATAAGACATTTGGCAAAATTTTCAATACAAATATTGTAATGGCAGTTTTTGGACAGCGGGTGTCCGTCACTTCAATAAATGCGAATTCCTTACAGAATTTGTTAAGGATACATTTTGTAATTTGAAGTTTGTATCACTTTAATTTTCTTTTTTGAGCGTTAAAGCACAACGACGTGTTAGTTAAAGCTTTAATGTTTCATTCGAAGCAGTTATCGCGGCGTAATTTTATTCCATTAAGTATTTTAAGGGGGTGGGCAATCACTGTACCTAAAATATGACAAATTCAGTTATTGCCATACCAGAATTCAGTTATTGCCATGGGTATGAGACAGTGATTGCCCGGGTAGGTATTTACTAAATCACGTGAGGGATATAATAATCGAACCGAATATTTTCTTTATATCCTGTATCTTTCTTTATATCTAGGTCTAGGTACAAGGAGTTTTGAAAAAACTGCTTTTTACAAAAAGTTGACCTAAAAATAGGGGAAAATTTGATCTGCTACCGAAAATCTTGGAGGAAAGGTGGTAAGAAGAACAACCAAATATATTCCGTAATTATATTATGTATTTTACCGTGGGATCTCCCACGTTTCAGTATGAATAAGCCGGCTTAAACGGAGTGATTCTATAATCACAGAAAACCAAAGTCAAGCGGCGCTAACGCGTGAGTTTACCGGAGGCTCTATGAAGGGGGAAAAGGAGTTAAAATGTTGGCAGCGCATTTGTGATTCCCCTTGTTGCGAGTGTCTATGAGCGGTGGAAATCGTTTACCATCAGGTGATCCGTATGCTTGTGAGCCACCTATCACATATAAAAATTTAATTACCAAATGATGGTTGCAGTTAGTAATAATTAGAAAAAAACTTTCGAATTTCAACTATGGGAGAGCCACGCTTCAGCATTAATGGGCCGATTTGACCGGAGTGATACCACTGCCTCACAGAAAACCAGCGTGAAGCAGCCCCTGCGCCGAGTGAGTGAGGAAAACGGAGGCCCACACCCGGGGGAAAAGGGGATAAAAGGTTGGCAGCGCACTTGTGACTTCAGTGGTGTTGCAGGTGACCATGGGCGGCAGCATTGCTTATTATATATAATGTGCAGTCAAAACACGCATCACTTGATGGTAAGCGAATGCCAACGCACATACTCAACACCAGTGGAGTCACAAGTATGCTGCCAATGTTTTAACACCTCCCCCCTCCCCTCACCCCCCATTGGGCCTCCGACAACCTTACAACTGTATCTACTTACCTTTTGTAAAATTGGTACTTTCCATTTATTCGCTGAGATAACGAGAAACTAGATAGAACAATTTGACGATTTTACTAGATTTTGAAACTAAACGGGTTTTCTTAGTCAATGGTATCTTATTTGGGTGATGTCACTGATTTCAATAGCTTAGAAATATATCTTAAACGCACAAAAACTTACGAAAGATCTAAAATTTTAAGTATTTAATAGTATTTTTATGGAATTACAACGTGCGATATAGTTGGCAATCACTGTCTCATTTGGTTGGCAATGACTGTGTCAAGTGGGCAATCACTGTGTTTTTAGGAGATATTTTTGTTATACATTATAGTTATAAAATATTCTTTAGATGTTTGAATTATTGCTAACTTATCTCAATGCTAAACTATTAACGTTGTCAAATAATTACACTCTGATTTCTTATTGTTAAAGTAAAGGATTATATTGAAATAAAACTAGTGTCAATTTCTTAAGTGGGCAATCACTATCTCGATCACCCTAAATATAAGTAAACTGAAAAATCGTAGAAAATATCGTTAGCATTGGAAATGTTTTGTTATTTTATTAATTCAAATAATATATAAGTATGTTTTATAGGTTTTATTATTTTGTAAGTAGTATTTTTTACTGTATTTATGTAAAAAATCTATGAAAACAATTCAGATTGCGACAAATTCTTTTTTCCTGAAAATAAATTATTTATAAACAAATAATAATTTATAATTATCGCATTTATAAACGAATTTGTTCTCACAAAAATATACATTTATTAGCGGTCCGCCCCGGCTTCGCCCGTGGTACATACATAGCCTATAGTAATGAGGAATAACGTACCTTTCTAACAAAATATGACAAGACTAACGAAAGGTTCAAAACCACGGAAAAACTAGCTCACAATTTTTATTAAAACGCAGCTTTTTTTTTGTCAGTCTGTACCCACGTGTGCGAGTATAGACGCAAATAGTGTGCGAGCGAGAGGTGAATAGTTGCGCCGCCATTTCTAATCCCAGCGTTTATCCGCACGGGTAGTACTCATAACATTATTCCCATTTTTCTATTCTAGTTTCCGAACGGTATAGAAAACAAAGTTAAAATGGCGGACGAAGATGAAATTGACGTTTTAGGAGATTTTTCGTTTAATTCGTGTTTCGCACAAAATAATCAAGGAATGTGAGTATTTTCAACCTTTCTGTTTGCTACCAGTAAATTTTTAACTCATTACATACAATATTTTTGCTGCTCTTGTTTATTTTGGTTTGGAATGTTGACAGTTCCCCTGACACCATTTCCTGCTTAATCTTCAAAACAACAACAATATTTTGCGTAATAGGATTGAATGGGATTAGATAGTTCTTTTGGTGTCCTAGGAATACCTAGTAAACCACTTATCTTTGGTTAAAACCCATTAATTCAACTGTATTCAGAATATAGCAATTTACTAGTTGCATGTAAACAAACTGGTAATCTAGACCAAAATTTATTTTAGTCCATCATGTTCAAACCGAGAAGATACAGTGCATCCTCAGTGGCTCCTAGACTCAACAGCAAATAACTGGTATGACAGCCAATCCAAAATCATTAATAGGTAAGACATTAATTTATATTTATTGATGTTTACAAAATCCTAAATGAACAGTATTTTTATGCTCCTAAAATAATTATTGCATTTGCAGGGATAAAGACAATTACATGGCAAGGAGACCACGAGAAAGTTCAGCAGAATCAATGGACAGTGTTAATATTGATATTTTTGCAATGTGGAACAAAACAGAGAAAGACTTACTTGTGAAGGAAATGGTAAAACATTCTTCTTTTGCTATGGTTAAAGCTTCGATTTTAAACGGCATTTAACAGAAGTTTAATTCATTTATGTTTCTTATATTGCAGGCAAAGTATGGTAGGAACATTAGGAAAATATCAGAAACAATAAAAACTAAGACTGAAGCAGAAATACAGGCAGTAATTGAGGCTGAATATGGAGTTAACTTGGACACTCCAACATTTGGCTTAGAGAAAAATGAGGACCACGATGATGTGCCTGCGGTGGTGCAGGAGGAAATTGTCACTGATGACACATGTACTGTGCCTGGTGCTTTGACTGTTTCAAGAAAACCATTTAGGAAAAAACCTTACAATAAATCCAAAAACAGTTTGCTAAAACCAAGTGTTGTAGATTATAGTAATAAAGCTGATCTCGTAGCTATAAACTCTTCAGAAATATTTTATGAAGAAGATTTGACGATTGGGTCAACAGAATCAATTGGATCTGATTTGGATTCAACAGATATTGTGTCAAAGAACATTGTGAAGTACCAAAGGGGTAGAGTAGGTAAAAAAGTTGGCAATCATAGACGGAAAGTTTCAAGAAACTATGATAAAGGTGGGCCACGAAATAAGAGCAAAGACCTATTACTGAAGTCACCTCAGGGGAGGCAGAGAAAGGACTCCAGTCTGTCAGAAGATAGCACCAAGAGTCCCAAGATGCAGATAGTGTTAGGATCAGGATTAGCCTTGCCAGTCTCTGAGGGGGAACAAGTTGTGAGTACATTGATACCTATGCATTTTGGTTTTGTGTGTTATTTACTTAATGTGGTATGTGGTTCTTTGCTTTTAATGATTTTATATTTTAAAATGGTTGCACATCAATTTTAATCTAGAATAGACCTTGCTACTGAGTGTAATCCTTCTTAAATCTGTTGAATTTATTTTAAATAAAGTAATCAGCATCTAAGAAGTAATGTTTAACGCATTGCTCTTGCAGATAAAAATAGAAAAAAAGAAGGACAGTGAGCCAGAAAGCGATATTGATGTAGATGTGGACAGTGACAAGGAAGATGGTGGTAATTGCCGCAGTCCTAGAGAAGACTTGCCACCAAAACTAGTCATAGATGAGGCACCAATAGCAGTGCCACTGAGGAAGTTTGAACCCATGCCTAGGAGACAAAAGAAAATCAATTTGGTTAGTATTAAATATATATTTTTTTCTTATTTATGTAATAGGTGGCAGATAAGCAGATGGGCATTGATAGTAAGCGATTGCCGCCGCCCATAAACACCTCACTCACTCGGCGGAATACAGTGCAGGCATTGTTTCAACCTGATCTGTGAGGTTGTGGTATCTCCAGTCAAGCCGGCCCATTCTTGCCGATGCATGGCTCTCCTACAGTAAATCCTATACTATACTTTTGACTTTCATAGTTACGTAAATAGTGTATTGTGTATCTATACTTATATAGTATTTATAAAGAGGTTCATTTCATATACCTACCTCGTCAAGGCTTAAACGTAAACCGTAAATACGAAACACTTCCAGCGCGGCGCCGTCTATTCGTACTGTCCGAAGTTAAGCACCGCAACGAAGTTAGGGCGAATCACTAGTCACATATAAACGGTTACTCACGCACACAGAATTGCTACGCCTACGCCACGTTAACATACGAAACCGTTGTTTATCGGTGCGCAGGACGGCGGCGGCGGCTGCACGATCATGCACACGGCGTCGGGCGACCTGTACCAGATCGCCGCCGAGCCGCGCCGCGAGCGCGCGCCGCGCCGGCCTCCCGCGCCCGCCACGCAGCCCGTGCAGCTCATACAGTGCCCCTTCTACAGCGCTGAGAAACCGGTGGGTGCGGTTTATTTATCATCATCATTTCAGCCAACAGCTGCCTATTGCTGAACATCGGACTCCCCCAATATTTATTAATTTAATTTACAAAAAACAGGTAACAAAAAAACAGATAGGTAACTCTTTATGAATCAATGAATGTTCCGGTTACTATCTTTTATGTTTTAAGAACTTAACATTGTCACGTAATTTTTCTTCCATCTTCTTATGCCGTTATCACGTAAAATTTTCTTTTCCATATACAATAGGAACGAATAGCAAAACTAAGTCCCGAAACGATCTGAGCAGTCTACCAAAAACTAAACTTTATCATTTTCTTTACAACCTATTTTTAGATCGTTTTTGTATCATCTTTTATTGCTAAATCATCTTCAAGAAACGAGCCTATACCTTCCTAAAGGGCCGGCAACGCATTCGCACTCCTTCTGGTGTAGCTGATGTCCATGGGCGGCGGTGTTCACTTACCATCAGGAGACCCGCTTGCTTGTTTGCCTTCCTATACTATAAAAAAAAAATTGCGATAAGGCTACGTTCCTCTCTCGTATTAACGGTAGTGGTGACGTCGGCAGGCGCCGTGGTCGGTGCGGCTGGCGGTGTCGGCGCTGGTGAGCATGGACGCGCACGCGCACGCCTCGCGCCTGGAGGTGATGGGGCTCCTGGGCGCGCGTCGCCGCCGCCCGCCACGTGCTGCTGGCCGCCTACCGCCCCGCCGCCGCCGCCGCCTCGCACACGCACTGCGACATGGACCCCGGTAACTATCAGCTAGGGTTGCACCAGCCAGCGTCGCGGCTGGAGGTGATGGGGCTGCTGGCCGCCCGCCACGTGCTGCTGGCCGCCTACCGCCCCGCCGCCGCCGCCGCCTCGCACACGCACTGCGACATGGACCCCGGTAACTATCAGCTAGGGTTGCACCAACCAGCGTCGCGGCTGGAGGTGATGGGGCTGCTGGCCGCCCGCCCACGTGCTGCTGGCCGCCTACCGCCCCGCCGCCGCCGCCGCCTCGCACACGCACTGCGACATGGACCCCGGTAACTATCAGCTAGGGTTGCACCAGCCAGCGTCCGCGGGCTGGAGGTGATGGGGCTGCTGGCCCGCCCGCCACGTGCTGCTGGCCGCCTACCGCCCGCCGCCGCCGCCCGCCTCGCACACGCAACTGCGACATGGACCCCGGTAACTATCAGCTAGGGTTGCACCAGCCAGCGTCGCGGCTGGAGGTGATGGGGCTGCTGGCCGCCCGCCACGTGCTGCTGGCCGCCTACCGCCCCGCCGCCGCCGCCGCCTCGCACACGCACTGCGAACTGGACCCCGGTAACTATCAGCTAGGGGTTGCACCAGCCAGCGTCGCGGCTAGGAGGTAGTGGGGCTGCTGGGCCGTCCCGCCACGTGCTGCTCTGGCCGCCTACCGCCCCGCCGCCGCCGCCGCCTCGCACACGCACTGCGACATGTGGCATGGGGCGTTGTACGGTGACCTGCACATCAAGTTACTACAATCTGTCAAATTTCTTCAATCGAACCTCACTTTTATGTCAAACGTGTTTGGGTCAATATCAACTGAGGAAATTGACAGAGTGTAGAACTTGATGCTGGCCACTGTACATCATTTTTTCTGTAGGATGTCAATTAACACTCACACTTGTCGGACTTTTGCCGGAGGTCAAATAATCAAATATATTCCATTTAACCTAATGCCCCATTAAAGGTTTTTTGCAAAATTTAGTCTAATATACCTAAGTATAGTAAGTCCTACGTGACGTGACATACCTACCTAACATAATATCATAGGTTAAAACCACCCTTGCATATGGACGTGGTCAGTATGCCACGATGACAGAACTTAAGTAAATATTGCACTTAAAAAATTTCTCGGAGGGTTCAGGTGGGACTCGAACCCACAACCTTCCGCAGTCCGGGCAGATGCTATCCACTTTACACCATCCAAACCCCTTACTAAGCCGACGAATTTGTAAGTGCTTAACTCGCCATGAGCTGACGATAGTCTCATCAATATTGTAGGTAGGTATACATTACAATATCCAGTGGAAACATTATTGCAAATATTTGACCATAGTTAAGATTTTTAAGTGCAATTTTACTTAAGAATAAATTGCAAAGAAATGCTATACCAAAAATA
>JABMDO010001010.1:0-19322 GCA_014851415.1 Cnaphalocrocis medinalis
TTGTACGGTGACCTGCACATCAAGTTACTACAATCTGTCAAATTTCTTCAATCGAACCTCACTTTTATGTCAAACGTGTTTGGTTCAATATCAACTGAGGAAATTTGACAGAGTGTAGTAACTTGATGTGCTGGCCACTGTACATCATTTTTTCTGTAGGATGTCAATTAACACTCACACTTGTCGACTTTTGCCGGAGGTCAAATAATCAAATATATTCCATTTTAACCTAATGCCCCATTAAAGGTTTTTTTTGCAAAATTTAGTCTAATATACCTAAGTATAGTAAGTATCCTACGTGACGTGACATACCTACCTACATAATATCATAGGTTAAAAGCACCCTTGCATATGGACGTGGTCAGTATGCCACGATGACAGAACTTAAGTAATATTGCACTTAAAAAATTTCTCGGAGGGTTCAGGTGGGACTCGAACCCACAACCTTCCGCAGTCCGGGCAGATATGCTATCCACTTTACACCATCCAAACCCCTTACTAAGCCGACGAATTTTGTAAGTGCTTAACTCGCCATGAGCTGACGATAGTCTCATCAATATTGTAGGTAGGTATACATTACAATATCCAGTGGAAACATTATTGCAAATATTTGACCACTAGTTAAGATTTTTTAAGTGCAATATTTACTTAAGAATAAATTGCAAAGAAATGCTATACCAAAAATAAAAGATGACAGAACTGTCACGCAAAAATAATCAAAAACTACTATGATTCTTCATTAAAGGCATTAAGATTCAAGACTCAATGGTGGTAATTTGTTCCAAAAATGGAACATTCGGTCTCAAAGTGGTGGTTTAGAAAAGTCCGGTTTTGCGAGGATAGTCTGGATTATGACGGGTTTCGTCGTAGGCCCTCTATTTAGGAACACGTGACCACGACCGCACCGCAAACCGCACGCCAATCGCAACGGACGTATATTTATAGTTGTATACTGTAATGTGCGCAAAGGGATGTTTAGGGGCATAATTAATACTTACTTACTTACTTACTTACTCCACTGGCTCAGCGACCCGAAACGAGTCTTGGCCTCCGAAACAAGAGAACGCCACTTCGGTCGATCCTGTACCACTTGTTGCCAGTCCTTGGCCTGAAGTTCTCGCAGATCACTCTCGACGACGTCTTTCCAGCGATACCTAGGCCGGCCCGACCGGGCGTCGGCCTATCGGTCGGCTTTGGTATGCTTTCTTCACGAGACGATCATCGTCCAGTCTCTCGAGATGGCCAAGCCAGCGAAGACGATGCGCCTTGGTCTCGCCGATGATGTTAGGCGTGTCCACAATCCTCTCTATTTCGGCATTTGTGCGTATTCTCCAGCCATTGTCCTGCAGTTTCACTGGACCCAGAATTTTGCGAAGGACCTTTCTTTCCGCAACGAGTAGCTTTTGCTCTTCTTTTAAAGTTAGCGTCCAAGCCTCACAGCCGTACATCAGTATAGGTCTTATTACTGTCTTGTATATTCTCAGTTTCGTGCATAAAGTATAATGTATAATTAATACTGGTATGTAATTAATACTGGATATTGCGCCAGTATTAATTGGGTATTTGACTAATCTCGATATACCTAGTAAAAAATATTGATACTCTATCAAAATAATGGTAAATAAGAACCAATGGCCAACATTTTCAGTTAAAAATATAGCTTCTAGCTGGTTTTGTGAGCATTCAAAATTTCATGGGCAAGTCCATTTTTAAAGTATAAAATTAAAAAAAAAATTATATCATTGAACTACCCGTACATTTTCCTCCAACTTTTATTATCAAACCATTTACTTAAACGAAACATTTGATATAGCTACCAAACAAAATTTACTAGACGCGCATACAGAAGTTTGAGTTGTGACGTCACAATTCAATAGCCATTTGTAAAGAGCGTTTTTGGGCTTGCCCAAAATATGTGCTCTTAAAGTTGTGATATCTCAGGTAATTCAAATGAGAATCAAGTGATTCTTTCAACGATGTTTCATAAATTGAGGCGTCTTTTTTGATTAAACACATAAAAAAATTTTAGTCAAATACCCAATTGCAGAGTAATAATAATATTAAGTGCAACAAAAATATATTTGTGCATCAAATTAATTCTTTTTGTGCACCAATCAATACAAAGCATACAAATGCGAAAGTAACTCTGTCTGTCTGTCTGTATATTACTCTTTCATGCCAAAACTACTGAACGGATTTGAATGAAATTTGGTCGGCCTTTTAAGAAGGAGTACGCTCGCTTCTTGAAGGTCCCTAAGTCAAAGCCGTCAGGAAATACTGCCGCAGCTAAACTATTCCACAAGACTGAGGTAATTCGCGGGAGAAAATTCCTCGAAAGCGCACAGTGCTAGATCGCCAACCATCAAGATGATGAGGATGGAATGACAGCTATTATTTATGCGAAGCTTCTCATACTATGACGATAATTGATATTCATTGGGCTCTCCCGATCATGCTCTAGATTCATTGTTATACAGGGTTGGTTGATACAATTTAGGTAGGAACTCAGTTTTCAACCGTAATTTTGAAAGGCTTTGTGCGAAAGAGAAGATATGGATGTATTGTCTGACGGACGGTATGAATAGGTAAGATTTCAGTTTGTTTTGTGTATCACTGAAACGTTTTGCTAGTTAAGTGCCTTTGTATGTACCTGTATCTTCGATCGTCCCAGAAATATTTACATCTAAGTTGTCATTTTTACATAGGCGTTTGTCACATAAATCTTAAGTAGTAGTAACACATACGCCATCAATAATTTGTTGTATGTTAAACAATAAATTAATACTGTTAATTATTTATTTATTTGTGACTCGTTGATCAAACGTCCACAGCTGGACATAGGCCTCCTCCAAACAGATCGGTCTTGTGCCACCTGCATCCAAGAAACTTCCGCGAACCTCACTAGATCGCCAGTCCACCTTGTGGGGGGCCTGCCACGACTGCGACCTCCTGTACGCGGCCTCCACTTAAGAATCTTTTTTCCTTTCGTTAAGGGCGCATAAGTATATGTATACAGAAAGAAAGAAAATACATTTATACATTTGGACACCACTAGTTGTGGAGTACAACACTTATGTAGATACAGAAAAATTACATAAGTAAGTACAAGACAAGAAAATAACAAAGACAACTAAAATTTACGCCCAGAAGCTTTATTAAAGGCAAAATCAATTGGTTTTTTACTGTGTCTAACTCTGCACCTAATTCTATCCGACTAAGGAGAGCGTATATTTTAATGAAAGTAAATAACCGAAGAATATGAATTAATTAGAACGAGTTTGTGTCCAAGTCTAGCTAGGTTTACATTAAAATTCGAGTTCCCAAGTTAATAAACTTACAGAAGATCTAAGTGAAACTTTAAGTAACTAATTAACCAAATAAGTTGGTTCAAATTGTCAGCAGTTTTCAGACTATTAGCATTTATACTGAACCCAATCAGAAAGTTGGTCAAAGGACTTGTGGCTATTAAAATGGGAATATCTACAAACATATTACATACTACGGTTATGTCTATTAAGGGTGTATCTGTGAACATTTAATTTAATTGTGGGAGAGCCATGCTTCGGCATGAATGGGCTGGCTCGACCGGAGTGATACCACTGCCTCACAGAAAACCGGCGGGAAGCAGCTCCTGTGCTGTGTTTCGCTGAGTGAGTGCCTTCACTCCGGAGGCCAATCGGGGGGGAAGGTGATAAAAGGTTAGCAGCGCACTTGTGACTGCACTGGTGTTGCATGTGTCCATGGGCGGCGGCAATCGCTTACCATCAGGTGATCCGCCTGCTCGTCTGCTACCTATCACATAAAAAAAATACATCCCTTAAACCACGTCGTTTATCCATTCTGAATAACATTTGTTCCATGAAAATTTAAATGAAATTGAAAATACGCATAAAAAAAAATTCATAATTTCATACAAACTCCATCACGTGACTTATTGACTTTTGAAGTTTGGGGAGTCGAAAAAAATTGGATGGATTTCGAAAAGTCATATAAATAATGTTGTTTAGAGCGTGATTAAAGGAATGTTAATGTTCACAGATACACCCTTTATATTAGGTAGGTACTTTAGTGGCCCGCCCACACTTTGTTTCGGGACATCCATTTCCAACAGATGGCGCTGGGCCCCGATTATATCGCGTAAGTGTTTCGTTTTTTTGGTTTACCTACAAAGTTATTAAACGGTTTTATTTAGCTCACCCCGTTTGTTTTATTATTATTTATTCTTGGGTCAAAATTAGAAATTTAAATTTAAGTACCTTCCTCTTGTCAGATTGATCTGAAATTTGGTGCACACCTTTAGTTCCGATGACAATACAACATAGTAGTATCAATAACATTGTAAATCCAAGATGGCCGCCGGTACAAAATGGCGGATATCATATTTTTCCACAACCCCCTCAATATGGGTATCAAATGAAAGGGCTTCACTAGTAGAATACTGTGATTATGACAAAATTTTAAATCCAAGATGGACGTCGTTACAAAATGGCGTATTAGGTGAGGGCATGAGTAGTCGTGTCCAGAACAGTTGTGTCCAAGATTGTGTGACGTTAGGAGGACAGATTAAGTACCTACATAGTTAGCGGTAGCTTTACCACCCAAGTTAAGGTAATAGGTTAAAACGTACTGAGGACTGTATGGTATTAGGGTGGCTAAAAATGTAATGTCGCAAGCATTTTCCCCTCAAGATTGGGCGCCTCTTGTTGTATTTATATTATAGCCTTGCCCCTCTACTGGACCTTTGGGGGGGGGGGGGGGGGTCGACCGATAAAATGTCTCGATCTCAAATTTATACCATCTAGGTAAGTACAGGACTAACTAATTCACGCACACGAAAAACAGATAATTTAAATTTAGCAAATATAATACCAACAGATAAATAGGTAATGTTGCGGTCCAACATTGACGTTATAAAAGGATTGGTCATAATCTGCAACCCACATTCGTCCATTGCTGGACATAGGTCTCCCCTAATGCACGCCACCGCTTCCGATTTTCGGCCACTCTCATCCAGCCCACACCAGCCAGCCTTCGAATATCATCATCCCATGTTGTCGCAGGGCGTCCAACACTACGCTTACCGAGTCGCGGTCTCCACTCAAGGACTTTACGGCTCCAACGGTTGTCAGTTCTGCGGCTAATGTGACCAGCCCACTGCCACTTTAGTTTGCTAATTCGGTGGGCTATATCGGTGACTCTGGTTCTCTGTCGGATTACATCATTTCTGATGCGGTCTTTCAGATATACTCCAAGCTCAGGCCTTTCCGTAGCTCTTTGGGCGACTTTGAACCGGTGGATTAGTCCAGCCGTGAGTGTACACGTCTCGGCACCGTAAGTCATGACCGGGAGGACGCACTGGTCGAAGACTTTCGACTTAAGACTTTGAGGGATAGGTGACGAGAAGACTTGACGAAGCCTACCAAATGCTGCCCAGCCTAGCTGAATTCTTCTATTTGATTATCTCTCGAAGCTGTTTCTGCCTAATTGGAGCGTTTCTCCTAGATAGACATATTTCTGTACAACTTCGAGAAGTACAGGCTGCTCACCATCTCATGTAGGTCATTTAAGGTTTCCGCCAAGATGACGATGTCGTCTGCGAATCGTAGATGTGACATGTACTCGCCATTAATATTGATTCCGCGCTCTTTCCAGTTTAGCGTTTTGAACATGTCCTGCAGCGCAGCAGAGAAGAGTTTCGGAGATATAACATCTCCTTGTCTCACACCACGTCGCAGTAGGACAGGCTCAGTTTGGCCATTTTGGATTACTACGGATATATTAGCGGCTTTATACAGACACCTCAGCACCTCGATATATCCCCAATCGACTTAGCACCTCTGAAAGGCCTCGAGAACAGACCACGTCTCGACGGAGTCAAAAGCTTATTCATAGTCCACAAACGCCATGCACAAGGGCTGGTTATATTTTTTGGTCTTCTGTATAACCTGTCTCACTGTGTGAATATGATCTATGATGCTATAACTCGATCGGCACCCGGCCTGCTCTGCAGGTTGAGCTTCGTCAAGTCTTCGTGTACCTTTCAGAAGCTTTAGGTGCTATAGACCACATTACAAAAATTGTTTGGACCTAGTTCCGTCGCACCCAAATGTACGAAACAGATGTATCATCAGTTTGGATTGACTTTGGCAGAGCATATATGTTATACACTCGAAAGTCATGCAGTTTCCAGCAAAATTCAATTATGGTACGGCTGAAAGAAGGATGTTACCCTTAATTTTGTCATGGGCAGCACATTCGACTATGCAGTAGTGTATTTGGGCTCAAAATTGTTTGAGGAAGGGCAAGCATACGTGGCTCTAAGTCGAGTCAAGTCTCTGGAAAGGGGTGTGTATAGAGAATTTAGATTGTAATAAATTATCAGGTAAAAAACCGTGTAATAATGATGCACTAAGTAAATGAATTAAATAGAATGAGGAATATTCGGTAGACATTTTCGTGCAATGCTAAAAACTAGAAAATAAAAAATCGGTAAAAAAACTTTTAAGTTAAACGGTTTTATCTCATGTGCACTGAAAACTAGAAAATAATAATAACAATTAGGTATTCTGAACTTCTAGTACAGAAATATTTTAGTACTAGGCAGAATAGCTTTTAGGTATAATTAGACTAAAATAAAAACGTGGGGCCCATTAACTATTGCTGTAATACTTTCTTCTATACTAAGTGTGGATTGCATCGATAGGATTTCAGACGGGCCCCACGTTTTTATTTTAGTCTAATTATGCCTAAAAGCTATTCTGCCTAGTACTAAAATATTTCTGTACTAGAAGTTCAGAATACCTAATTGTTATTATTATTTTCTAGTTTTCAGTGCACATGAGATAAAACCGTTTAACTTAAAAGTTTTTTTACCGATTTTTTTTACATCGTTTTTACACCCTAAAAGTAAATATTATGGCTCTCCATCAGGTGAGATGAGGTCAAGTGCAAACCCATCTAACTATAAAGAAAAATGGCGAGGCCTATGTTCAGCAGTGGACGTCTCTAGGCCAAAGATATTAATGATGATGATGATTTGTGTAACACGTGACACACAACAATAACACAGCCTTGTAATTCTTAACAAAACAAAATAACATGACATATGATAAATATACCCCATACTTACCCCCTTTCCCCTCAACACAGCAAACAAAGTATCTATTGTTAATTTCATTTCACAAACATCCGTATCATCTTAACCATTAATTCTGATAACAGTATAAATAGACCAACCCTAGAATAGGAGCTCAGAAATAGGAATAACCGGATTGAACGAGATCGGACCGGTTATAGCCAGTTAGGGGTTGGCCTTTTTAATCTTAGTAGCCTTAAAAGGTAGAGGTCACGGAAACCGTTTCATTGTAATTAAAAGTACTAGACTAGGATTTAGTTACGTACAGCCACACATTAAAGTGTACAAAAATGTCAAATTTGTTCAATCGACTCTCATCTTACTGACAAACAAATTAGGTTGAATATCAATTGGAGAAATTTGACGGATTGTGGTAACCTGATGTGTGGCTGTCTGTACCTCGTGTAGAAGCAGTTTTCTTGGGTAGGAGGCAAACCAGCCAGCGCTGAAAAAACACAAGTGTTCTTCACACGAATGATTGATTCGACGACCCGTTTGGCGCAATTATGCAATGGTTTGAGCGCCGGTTGAGACGTAAGGGTCGCGGGTTCGATTCCCGCACCAACACAAATGTTTGTTGATGAAACAGATATTTCTGTTGGGTGTTCCTTCGTTGTTTCTGGTTTCCATAGTACAAGGGAAAACCTTAGTTTGGGACCAGGACAATGTATGTATGTTGTCTCAATTTATTATTAACTAGGGTCCCGCCCTCACTTCGCTTCGGGATCGTAATTCAGAAACGAACCAATAGATGGTGTTGTGTCCAATTTCATCGCGCAAGCGTTTCGTGTTTTCGGTTTACCTATAAGCCTTGTCGTTGTCTATAGAAGTTATCTCTTTATAAATAGTATAGATTTATTTAATTTATTGGGCATCTGCTAACCAGAGGCCGTCGAGAGGCATAAATTATCACTTAACTAAAAATATTGACCTTTATTTTAATAAACATAAAAACTATCCATTCCATTTAGGTAATGAGCATTAAAGTTAAGAGTCTCTGAGTGCGGCAGCTAGTGACTTCTAAGGGAAGGTGACCAAACAGTCCGCAAATAAATTGCGGTGCGATATTCAAATCTCAACTGCAAGTAATTACACGTAATGAATACCGCACCGGACTCATAAACCACGGAGCACAAAGGCGCCTATCAGTTCGCACCGTAATTTAGCGCGCGGACTGTACGAGATGTTAGGGTTGGTAGATACTCTACACAACGCTATCTCTCATCTTAGCCTGTGATTCCCGATTGCGTCTAAAGATGGCGCTCTGGAGCCCAGGCTACAATAGATCATATACTTCATATAAACGGGACTAAACGCGACGAAAATTAATAAGTACATTCTAGCACTTACTGCTTGACGTTTCGACTGCGTTACAACAGCCGTGGTCACAAGCGAGCGAACTGAGTGAGTTCGCTTGAGAATGTACTTATTAATTTTCGTCGCGTTTAGTCCCGTTTATATGAAGTATTTGTATAATGCAACGCGAAAGTTTAAAAACATACAATAGATCATGATTCAGGAATTGGTTTTTGTTATGTAATACGTGGCAGACGAGCAGACAGATCACGTGATGGTAAGCGATTGCCGCCGAAGACACCTGCAACACCATAAGAGTCACAAATGAGCTTGCCAAACCTTTTAATAAGTAAGGGAACCAGATCTATTGAATCATGGTTACATCTTTCAGACAAGCGCGTCATACCTCAAAAGCGGTTGTGAGTAGGTACATGGGAATATCGTGGTAGCGTAGTAAAGGATCCCATGCCACTGCTAGTGTGACGTCACAACTCTTGTTTGCTATAGATGAGGTGAAGTTGATGGGCGGATGATGATGGATGATTCCAGGATATGAATGAGGATGGAGCGGGAATGATTGGGAGAGAAGGAAAATACACAGCACAAGTGTTTATATTTAGAAAGATAAACGATAGCACAGAACAGTTACAAGTTACGACAACACTTAGAGAACAACTGAACGTACAGAAGGTAATTGACACTTAATTATTTTACTTATAAAAGAACACTGAAAGAATTTGAATTACACAGATAGCCAAAGAGGTGATAATGAGGTGATGGTTAGTGGTGGTGGTCAGCGGTGGTCGCCAACAACTCTATTAACGTCGTAAGGCCCAGACACAATGGAAAATCAATTGTTTTATGCCTTTAAAAGGCTTTTGGGTCTTATGAAGTGCGGCAGTTAGTGACTTTTTTTCTTTTTTTTTATGTGATAGGTAGCAAACGAGCAGGCGGATCACCTGATGGTAAGCAATTGCCGCCGCCCATGGACACTTGCAACACCAGTGGAGTTACACGTGCGTTGCCTACCTTTAATCCTTCCAAGGGAAGGTGACCAAACGGTCCCCAAATAAATTGCGGTGTGATATTCAAATCTCAACTGCAAGTAATTACACGTAATGAATACCGCACCGGACTCATAAACCACGGAGCACAAAGGCGCCTATCAGTTCGCACCGTAATTCAGCGCGTGAACTGTAATGGTAGGGTTGGTATATTTTATAGCTGTGCGAGAGAGAGCTTCGGCATGAATAGGCCGGGTAACTGATACCACCTTACAGGAGATCGGCGTAAAGCAACGCCTACGCTGTGTTTCGCCGAGTAAGTGAGGATACCGGAAGCGTCGGGTTAGAAGGTTGGCAATGCACTTGTGACGCCGCTGTTGTTAGGATGTCTATGGGAGGCGGCTATTTGATATCAATTGATTTGAATTGACCACCCTCGTCCACTGCTGGACATAGGTCTACCCTAATGCACGCCACCGCTCCCGATTTTCGGCCAATCTCATCCAGCTCACTCCAGCCAGCCTTCGAATATCGTCATCCCGGACTGTTCGAATGTCTTTCCTCCCTCATCATCATCATCAGCCTGTTGCAGCCCACTGCTGGACATAGGCCTCTCCAAATGCTCGCCACTTTGATCGATCTTCGGCTACTCGCATCCAGCTCCAGCCAGCCCTCTTGCGCAGATCGTCACTCCATCTGGCCTGAGGTCGTGAGGTCCTCCCTATTGCCAGGCCTGTCCCACTCCGCGTGTAGGTATCGAGCTTGCAAGTACATGCGGCGGCCCCTCTGGAGGGGCAAATTAGTAGAAAATTACGAACGAGCGGCTACGCACGCGCCACGCACTTCTAGGTATGAATAATGGTAGGCATTGAACGCTGGGCGGTCGGAATTTCAAACGTTATGTTATGGTAGCTTGAGTCTTCATTTCCATAAACGGTTTTTAGGAGTGGGCTTTATGTATACATGTACTATTAAGTATTCTGTGCTATTGCCGACTATTGGCAACCCTAAGGCTACCCCCTGACGGTTCCCTGTCCGGGTGGCAATGAATTAAACTCACCCCGTTAATGCTACGCCATTTTTCCGATCGCGGCTTATTACGGTTTTGTGAATAACGACCCAATAAATTCGAGGAGCCAAATAAAGTTGGCCGATTTTACTGGGACGCGGTTAATCTTTAAAATCTATTTTGTGTTTGTGATGACCCCGACTACGTTTCGATTCGATTACTAATGGGGTTCGCTTTTTCTGTGAGGTGGTATCACCAATTCGAGCAAAAAAGCGGCACGGCCGTACCATCCTTTTCTCGAAGCAATTCAGGCCATTTTCGACCCCCTGTAACTTCTTTGTGGATAAATTAGAAGATTGAATTTTCAGTCCCCATGCATGCATTGTAAAGACACGGTATATTTAAAATTTCAATCAATTTTGAAAGTCTCGAAACTACCGTAAAAAGTGGTGAGTTCTATGTTTTGCCTAGTCGGTTATTCATTTATTGACTTGGCAATCACATCCGAATCAATTTAAAGCATTACTTGTGAGATATATCGTGTGATTGCCAAATCAATAAATGAAATTTGGCAAAACATGGATGTCACCACTTTTAACGGTAGGTAGTTGCGAGACTTGGTTTTTTTGACAAGTATTGTTTTTGATGGGATCAGGATTTCATTAACACGATCAGGATCAGGTGTCTATGAGCGGCGGCAATTGCTAACCATCAGGTGATCCGCCTGCTCGTCTGCTACCTATCACATAAAAAAGACTTAAACTGCACCAGAAACCGCCGTCGCTTTGGAACACAACTCCTCAGCATCAATATTTTAACGAAGCTCTGAAGTATTACAGTAACGATTAAAACTATCAAAAGTTTATCAATACACCCTGTATAACACTCGAGCAACCAGCTGAGGTCGTGCCGAAACTTTGAAACTGTTACACTGTAAATTGACCGACGAGTGCAGGCTGCGACGGACCAAGTTACCAAGTTGAGGTATAATAACTAATAGCCCAAGATCCCACAGCCCAATGAGGGTTTTTGCAATAAAAACCCCATAGATGGCGTTACGTTGACCAACTTTGACGACATTGGTGTTTTTCTACGTAACTTCGTAATTATGACAGGATACGTCAAAAGGGAACCAATCCACTCGTTGTTGGACCTGACGTCAAAGTAACGCTATCTATCGGATTTTGCATTGCGGACCCTCATTCTGCAGGTGTCGGTTGTTTTGATAAAATTAAGTGCGCTGTCACATTTTAACCCCCCATCCCCCTGATTGGACCTCCAGTACACTCCAGTTCCACGTTCCATTTGCCAAAACACAACACAGCCGGTTTTCTATGAGTACGGTCAAACCGGCCGGCCCATTAATGCCGAAGCTTGGCTTTCCCATGGATAAGACACTAATTGATTTATTAATTACTAGATGAAACACAGCGCCGACGCTGCTTCATGCCTGTCTTCTGTAAGGCCATTGTAACACTTTGATCGAGCCGGCCCATTCGTGCAGAAGCGTAGCTCTCCCACAGTACACGGTGACTCAGTATGTGCCCGAATTAAATGTTTTGTCTACCTTTACAGCTAGTATTTTTAAAAATGGTAGGTGGTAAACCAGCACACTGATCACCTGATGGTAAGAGATTGCCGCCGCCCATAGACACCTGCAACACCAGTGGAGTCACCATTACGCAGCCACCTGTTATCCCTTTTCCGATTGGGCCTCCAGCACACTTACTCACTCGACGAAACACAGAGCAGACGCTGCTGCACACCGGTCATCTGTGAGGCTGTGGTATCACTCCAATTGAGCTGGCTCATTCATACTAAAGCGTGACTCTCCCACGGCTAGTGTATAAGTTGGCCGCAATTATCTTTTGATCTCCTAAGTCTTATTTTACTGATTTTCGGCAAGCAAACCTTTTTTCCATCATCAAATCTATTGAACCGTAAAACAAATGGAACTAATCCTCTGACTGCGGTATTCCTGCGCGTGGGCACCCTGACTAATAAACGCTGACCTTAGCCCAACCCTGCTGGACTATCTTAAACGTGTCCTAGGGTTGATACTGACATCCTAACTTAATATTATAAAAGCGAACGTAACTTTGTCTGTCTGTCTGTTACTCTTTCACGCCAAAACTACTGAACGGATTTGAATGAAATTTGGTGTACAGATGGTCTAGACTCTGAGAAAGGACATAGGCTACTTTTTATTGCGAAAAAGGGTTAAAAAGAGGGGTGAAAATTATTAAATAATTAAAAATGTTACAAGATACTATTTCACGCGGACGAAGTCGCGGGTAACAACTAGTATTAGTATAAAACCTTAGCTTTGACTTTTTTGACACGGTGGAATTCGAAATTTTATTACGTGGTGGCAGAAAAGTATATGGATGATTTGAAAAGAATAAAAAATCGGTAAAAAAACTTTTAAGTTAAACGGTTTTATCTCATGTGCACTGAAAACTAGAAAATAATAATAACAATTAGGTATTCTGAACTTCTAGTACAGAAATATTTTAGTACTAGGCAGAATAGCTTTTAGGCATAATTAGACTAAAATAAAAACGTGGGGCCCGTCTGAAATCCTATCGATGCAATCCACACTTAGTATAGAAGAAAGTATTACAGCAATAGTTAATGGGCCCCACGTTTTTATTTTAGTCTAATTATACCTAAAAGCTATTCTGCCTAGTACTAAAATATTTCTGTACTAGAAGTTCAGAATACCTAATTGTTATTATTATTTTCTAGTTTTCAGTGCACATGAGATAAAACCGTTTAACTTAAAGTTTTTTTACCGATTTTTATTTTCTAGTTTTTAGCATTGCACGAAAATGTCTACCGAATATTCCTCATTCTATTTAATTCATTTACTTAGTGCATCATTATTACACGGTTTTTTACCTGATAATTTATTACAATCTAAATTCTCTATACACACCCCTTTCCAGAGACTTGACTCGACTTAGAGCCACGTATGCTTGCCCTTCCTCAAACAATTTTGAGCCCAAATACACTACTGCATAGTCGAATGTGCTGCCCATGACAAAATTAAGGGTAACATCCTTCTTTCAGCCGTACCATAATTGAATTTTGCTGGAAACTGCATGACTTTCGAGTGTATAACATATATGCTCTGCCAAAGTCAATCCAAACTGATGATACATCTGTTTCGTACATTTGGGTGCGACGGAACTGGGTCCAAACAATTTTTGTAATGTGGTCTATAGCACCTAAAGCTTCTGAAAGGTACACGAAGACTTGACGAAGCTCAACCTGCAGAGCTGGCCGGGTGCCGATCGAGTTATAGCATCATAGATCATATTCACACAGTGAGACAGGTTATACAGAAGACCAAAAAATATAACCAGCCCTTGTGCATGGCGTTTGTGGACTATGAATAAGCTTTTGACTCCGTCGAGACGTGGTCTGTTCTCGAGGCCTTTCAGAGGTGCTAAGTCGATTGGGGATATATCGAGGTGCTGAGGTGTCTCTATAAAGCCGCTAATATATCCGTAGTAATCCAAAATAGCCAAACTGAGCCTGTCCTACTGCGACGTGGTGTGAGACAAGGAGATGTTATATCTCCGAAACTCTTCTCTGCTGCGCTGCAGGACATGTTCAAAACGCTAAACTGGAAAGAGCGCGGAATCAATATTAATGGCGAGTACATGTCACATCTACGATTCGCAGACGACATCGTCATCTTGGCGGAAACCTTAAATGACCTACATGAGATGGTGAGCAGCCTGTACTTCTCGAAGTTGTACAGAAATATGTCTATCTAGGAGAAACGCTCCAATTAGGCAGAAACAGCTTCGAGAGATAATCAAATAGAAGAATTCAGCTAGGCTGGGCAGCATTTGGTAGGCTTCGTCAAGTCTTCTCGTCACCTATCCCTCAAAGTCTTAAGTCGAAAGTCTTCGACCAGTGCGTCCTCCCGGTCATGACTTACGGTGCCGAGACGTGTACACTCACGGCTTGACTAATCCACCGGTTCAAAGTCGCCCAAAGAGCTACGGAAAGGCCTGAGCTTGGAGTATATCTGAAAGACCGCATCAGAAATGATGTAATCCGATAGAGAACCAGAGTCACCGATATAGCCCACCGAATTAGCAAACTAAAGTGGCAGTGGGCTTGTCACATTAGCCGCAGAACTGACAACCGTTGGAGCCGTAAAGTCCTTGAGTGGAGACCGCGACTCGGTAAGCGTAGTGTTGGACGCCCTGCGACAACATGGGATGATGATATTCGAAGGCTGGCTGGTGTGGGCTGGATGAGAGTGGCCGAAAATCGGAAGCGGTGGCGTGCATTAGGGGAGACCTATGTCCAGCAATGGACGAATGTGGGTTGCAGATTATGACTTTCCTTTTATATCCTTTTATAACGTCAATGTTGGACCGCAACATTACCTATTTATCTGTTGGTATTATATTTGCTAAATTTAAATTATCTGTTTTTCGTGTGCGTGAATTAGTTAGTCCTGTACTTACCTAGATGGTATAAATTTGAGATCGAGACATTTTATCGGTCGACCCCCCCCCCCCCCCCCCCAAAGGTCCAGTAGAGGGGCAAGGCTATAATATAAATACAACAAGAGGCGCCCAATCTTGAGGGGAAAATGCTTGCGACATTACATTTTTAGCCACCCTAATACCATACAGTCCTCAGTACGTTTTAACCTATTACCTTAACTTGGGTGGTAAAGCTACCGCTAACTATGTAGGTACTTAATCTGTCCTCCTAACGTCACACAATCTTGGACACAACTGTTCTGGACACGACTACTCATGCCCTCACCTAATACGCCATTTTGTAACGACGTCCATCTTGGATTTAAAATTTTGTCATAATCACAGTATTCTACTAGTGAAGCCCTTTCATTTGATACCCATATTGAGGGGGTTGTGGAAAAATATGATATCCGCCATTTTGTACCGGCGGCCATCTTGGATTTACAATGTTATTGATACTACTATGTTGTATTGTCATCGGAACTAAAGGTGTGCACCAAATTTCAGATCAATCTGACAAGAGGAAGGTACTTAAATTTAAATTTCTAATTTTGACCCAAGAATAAATAATAAAACAAACGGGGTGAGCTAAATAAAACCGTTTAAAAAGTATAATGGACATTGCATAGTTAAAACAACAGCTGCACTCTGCTTTTAAGCCGGTGTTCTGTGAGTCCGCATCGACCCGGCCCTTTAATGCCTTGAAGCATGGACCTCACCTTTTTTTTTTTTTTTTTTTTTTTTTATAGGATAGGGGGCAGACGAGCATACGGATCACCTGATGTTAAGCGATTACCGTCGCCCATGAACACCTGCAACTCCAGGGGCTTCACAGGGTGCGCTGCCGGCCTTTTAGAGCGAGATATGCCCTTTTCTTGAAGGTTTGTAGGTCGTAGTGGTCCTACCTACCTACGGACCTACGGACGAAACACTATTCGACTGACTTATTATTGCTAGATCAAATGTTAGTATGGGCTTTTATTGATATCCTCCTCAGTATATGCCCATAATGACAAACTAAGTGCGCTGTACACTCTCCGAAACATAGATCAAGCACTGTTTCACGGTTTACTGTGAGGCCGTGGTATCATTTTGAAGTTCCGTTACTCGTACGTAGCTCACCCGCGGTCATATGTTGAACGTAACCTTGCAACTTATCTTCTTCTATACTATTTATAAAGAGATAACTTCTATAGACAACCAAATAGACAACGACTAGGCTTATAGGTAAACCGAAAACACGAAACGCTTACGCGATGTAATTGGAGACAGCGCCATCTATTGGTTTATTTCTGAATTACGTTCCCGAAGCGAAGTGAGGGACGGGCCACTAGTGGATAATAAAGTGACTTAACCCTAACCCCAACCCAATAAATTTTCTCAAGTACCTAAGTACCCTCAGAAAATGCATAGCCTAGCTTTTTTTCGCAAATTCGTCGGTATTGGAAGATAATAGCTCATTTTTCGGTTTTCCTGCAGCTGACAACCCTACGTTTGATTCGGGTCGTCTCCTGACTCAGCATTGACCGGAGCTTAGCGACACAGTGAAGTGAACAACAGCGAAGTAAACGTGATCGGAAATAAATTTTAACATTATCTATATCTATAACTTCTTCTATAGGTACTATTTATATAGACATAAACTCCATGGACATCGACCAACGTTATATACTAACCGAAAAAGCAAAACACAAGCGCGTTGCAATCGACACCCAGCGCGATCTATTGGCTAACGCCATAACTATGTTCCAAAATGAAGTGAGGGCAGGCCACTAGTTCGTTGAATCAAATGGTATTAAGCTACTCGCCCCATCCACCGTTTATTAAACAGTTACTACACCGAACATCATTGCCAAATTTAGTGTTAAGTGGGAAATTTTTCATTACTGTTTAAGTACTGATTTTTAAAAAAAAATATTTATTACATTATTGGTTGCAGAATTGCTTAAAATGAGATTTCTTACCGACAAATTCCGATTTATTACTGCCCACACGGAACCGATTGTAAAATATTTTTTCCCGCACATTTTATTATTTTCCTGCTCAATTAAGGATACTACGCGCTAATCAATTTCATTATTTTTTATTACTCATTTTTACTTACTTTGTTGCTAAGTTTTAACAGTTGAAAGTTATAATACCATTTGTAGTTTATATTTTAGCAAAACTGCTATTTATAACTGCATTTTTGAATCATTGCCTTTTTAATAGTCTTCCTAACTTCTCAAGGACATTAATAATAGTAAATAAAATAAATTGAGACAACATCACGTACATTGTCCTGGTCTCAAACTAAGGTTATCCCTTGTGCTATGGAAACCAGAAACAACGAAGGAACTACAAACACCCATACTCAACACAAATATCTGTTTCATCAACAAACATTTGCGTTGATGCGGAAATCGAACCCGCGACCCTTGCGTCTCAACCGGCGCTCGAACCATTGCGCTAAACGGGTCGTCCATTCATTATACCGAAGGAAATTATAATACAAATATTTTTCCCCAAGAAACGTAGGGTCTAATCTCAAAATTGCCTCAAATACAAATGAAGGCTATCGCATGCGAAAAATCTGCTAGATGACGAACTGTAGAACTGAGGTCCATCTTTTTTTTTTTTTTTTTATATATAAGATGGGATTGCACTTAACCTCATCTCACCTGATGGAGAGTGACAACAATCTACGCGGTGATTGTTTACTAATATAAATTATTATATCAAAATGTCACTGAAACAACCAAACACGTTGAAGTTGGACCTCAGTCTAATAGTACGCCATCTAGCGTACAGCGCCATCTTTTGGTAGACAGTTTAACTAACGTCCCGAAACGAGTGAGGGCGGGCCACTTATATAGTATATAAAAGGTTTAATCGTATCTCGCTTTCGATCTATGGTCCCTGTGCTCCGTGGCCTCACTGGGCTTCGCGACTGTGTATCAGATTGGGTAAGCCCGTCAACCGTCCCGCTGTCCACCGAATTGAGAAATTATCCACCCGTAAAAACGTAGGACTATTGAGTTACTGTGTTTTTACTCGCTTCTCTGAAATGAGGGAAGTTTTCAGAGAATAAGGCCAGCTTGCCAGATTATATACTGATACTCAATGCTTGCTAATTCGGCAATTAAACTGAAGTGACAGTGGACTGGTCACATTATCCGCAGAAATGACAACCGTTGGAGCCATAAAGTCCTTGAGTGGAGACCGCGACTCGGTAAACGTAGTGTTGGACGCCCTGCTACAAGATGGGATGACGACATTCGAAGGCTGGCTGGAGTGAGCTGGATGAGAGTGGCCGAAAATCGGGAGCGGTGGCGTGCATTGGGGGAGACCTATGTCCAGCAGCGGACTAGCGTGGGTTGCTGATGACTCAATGCTTGATTTGCGTTTCACGGTGTGGTACAGACAAGATCATAAAGAATAGGTATATAGGTACTTACATATTATATAGACCACTGTAAACCCTGTCGAACACAACAAATATGTATAGAGAGTATTATTTGTTAAACAATGTACCTCTACATAAAAATTATCTATTAGGATCAAAAAGGTAGGTAAAGTATCAGCCTATATACTGTCCCACAGTAGGGCAAAGGCCCCCATCATAGAAATCAAGTTATCACTACCATGATGGGATTAGGCTTAATCACCACGCTTGCCTATTACGGATTGGTGATCACCCTTACCATAGACAATCCAATGAAATGTAAAGACAGTAGGACATTCATAACTCCAATTCTCTAGCATTGTGATTGCGTTTCAATACGGCTTAAATTTAGACCATAGGGTCCCAAGCACAAGCTTGGAACCCCCAGTGCGTCTGCATCTGATCTAGCCGAAAACATTTTTTCAAGTGATAAGTGGCAGACGAGAGACGGAGCACTTGCAGGTGAGTGATTGCCGCCCATAGACACCTGCAACACCAGTAGAGTCACAAGTGCGCTGCCAACCTGTAACCCCCTTTCCTCCCAATTGGGCCTCCGGTACCCTCACTCATTCGATGAAACACAGCGCAGGCGCTTGCTACTCTGAACCCAGGACCCTGAGATCACGGCCCAGAACTGAAACCACTAGACTTGCAGAGGGTAAGATAAGATAATAATAAGATTAGATAGTAGATATCACTAGCTTTTGCCCGCGGCTCCGCTCGCGCCCCCCACTTCCTCAAAATAGGGGGTTAGGGGGGGAAAGGGGCAAAAAGTAGCCTACGTTACTTTCCATCTCTTCAACTATCTCCACTTAATTCACGTCAATTCGTCGCTCCGTTTTGCCGTGAAAGAAAGCAAAGGCGGATCCACCGTTGTGGGCACTGTGGGCAACTATCATTATCTAATAAATACGAAACAGACGAAAACTTATTGACATTGGAA
>JABMDO010001011.1:0-30325 GCA_014851415.1 Cnaphalocrocis medinalis
AAACCATCAAGAGTGGCGCGGTATAAGCTGAACAGAGCTTTGATTTTGTTATTTTCTTGAACTTGTTACTAGGAGGTACAGAAAATGTAGGCCTACTTGTTTACGAGAAAACCTTTACATTCATATCGAAATAAAGAGCTAGTACCTACTGTTTTTATTTCTCTTGTACTCAATAGGGAACTTCGTTAGAAATTAAGATTTTTAAAAATTGACAGTCGAAACCTTATTGATTGAAATTTTGTATAAAAATCGTATAATTATGAAGATACCGCAAATACAACCATAGTGCGTTATTACAATTAGTCGAAATTCCTTAATTCATATTAAACCATTTGTGTTGAACATTAAGATAAGAGTAACCTTAACTAATAATGCTTACTTATATGCAAATGAAATATGTAGTTAGACTTTGAATAAATACCATAATAACGTATGTAGTAAACGGTCATTAAAACGTTGAATGCAACAGTGAATGAAAGGAAAATGTATTTATTTTATAAAACGTCTTTCAAAAACCTAAAGACGCCACCGCAGTCAAGTTTAATAACAAGCAAAGCGGAATTACATCTTGAACGTGTGTACAAATTGTGCGGAATCTAAATGAGAGGTAAATCCATTTTAAACCGCAGTAGACGGGGCAGGACGCGCAGAGCTCTCGATCCGTCACGCGCGCACAAACTTAATCCCTCATCAAATCCAGATTAATTAAACTGAAGCCGACCACGATCCCAGCCAAGCCACTCACGCATGCCACGCATGTGTAAACCGGGCCTTATACTCGTAGTTCACATTGGCTCTCCGGCCAAGACGGTTTGTGGAGGCTCAGCTGACACAATGCTTGGGATATCACGGCTGCCTCAGCGTTTTCAAATGTTGAACTCACAAATAGAGCTTTGTAGTTTGCTCTTTATAATATCGATTGTTTTGGCCTGTTACATAACTATAAGAACTTTGAGTATGTAGCCAAATAGCTCATGTTCATGTCCGAATCCAAACCGCAATATACACAACGTACGGCACGAAAAAAAGGAATAAGGGTTCTAACAAATTCAGCGATGTGATAATTTCAATGATAGTAAGTGTAGACACGTAATATTTTCTCACGTACACAAATAAATTGTACCTACTCATACAGACACCGCTATTAAAAAATAAATTATACTAATTTGCTAACACTGTCCCTGCGTATAGTACAACAGAGAACACTTCCATTTTAAACTACAATAGAGGATACGAATTAAGTGACGTATGTGTCTACTTACACATCACATGTCTGTAATACTCAGACTTTCGCGAACTTACGTATTCCACGGTGAAGTGACAAAACCTGCTATCTACATAGCAAAGGTATTTAGAGCAAAGTACTTCTTTATGGCTCGATTATTTATGTTCCTTAATTTGAGAGATAACAGTACATTGGTACATCGTCGTGTGCGAAATGGTAGGGCAAGAATTTATTTCTAATTTCCATCGCTATCAAGGAGGTAATGCTGCCAACTTTATGGGGACAATCAATGCCACAATAGTCTATACTATGAACATATTAGTTTTCGGTTATTGTTTTTGGGTACTATTTAAACGAGCTTCTTTTTAATAGCATTTTTCGCCTCAGGAAATATATGTTAGCTTCTAAATTACTAAGTCAGCCACAACCAATGCGCGTCTGAATAATTGAATATCAGCCACTAGATATCCTGTATGTAAGCCACTGTAAATATAACTCAGCATAGCAGTTATTTTTTAGCATCTAAATTTGTGGTGTGCATTCAAATAGCAACCTTCTAAATTATTAATATATGACACCAAAATAGTAATTATATTAGCTTCTAATTTCATAACTTAGTATGAAAAAAATGTAACTCATCTACATTTATTCGATCGTTAAATTTACCTAAAATTGTCATCGAATATTATATTAAAGCCACTATTATTATTACACATGAACTATTTATAGCAACAACGCAACGATACTAACCGCCAATTATTGATTTATATATTGATTGTGAGGATTATGAGAAACATTTTAAAAACAATCCAGCTATGAAAACAAAAAGGAATTTTTTTTTTTTTTACTTAATATGTAATAATTTCTTTCCCACAAATTACAATGATTTTTATTGCAAAATTATTGTTGTTCGGCGCGTGTAAAAATTTTATTACGCATCTCAAAAAATTGTTAATGCATTCCTTTACTGTAATATAAGGTTGGTGGGGTAGCAAATTGTTGATAGCCCTGGGAAAATTTCTTTATTCTGTTTAAGTCCGAACAGTTATGTATGTATGTTAAATTTTGGAATCTACTTTTTACTTATATTCCACTTTTAGACTAATCCCGATTTTGCACTTGCCTGTCAGGGGGGGGGGGTTGTCTAAGCTTGATATACGTCCGTGGTTTTTAGTAAGTAATAATTTCAATTAGCACGTATATGTATGTAATTCCGAAATTATAAAAAATAGTTGGCCTTCCACGCTTTCTTTTCAGTCCAAGCACTGTGCTTTTACCTCCGATGGCGCCATTACGAATTTCAGTCTGATTGCTAGGCTGATCAGATGCTTGCCGGTTGCTGTCATGTCACGCACTAGCGCCAAATCGTAGGTACAGTGGCTAGTTTCTCGATAAAAGAATATGAAATATTATTTTAGATGTTAAGTTATAATATTTTGATGTTGAATATTGAAGCTTGAATGTATTATTTTGGAGGACATTGTATTGAAGCTGTAAAACTTAATATGGTTATGAGTTACAAATTCCGTGGCTGAGTTAGTAAATTAGTTTGCAATATATAAATCAGAAGGACAAGTTAAATTAATTGTGGATATTCACTTGGCGCTTTCTTTAACATTTTTAGTTGCCGTTGTAAAGAAGATGAATCAGTTAATTAAAGGCTAAGTAATTTTCCCGGTGCTTAGTTATTAAATGAGAAGTTTGGGTGCGTGGCCAAATAAAAATTTTGTGGCCAGGTTTATTATTTCTCATTGTTTTTCTTTTCATTCTTATTTTCTCCTATAAATATTTCTGCTTAACTCTTTGAACGCCATGGGGGTCACCGGCAAACAATATTTTTTCTATTGTGTCTAGAAATATGGCAGTCAAAGGTTTAAAAAAATATCCTACCTCTCTCTTCTATAAATATATCTCTGACATTTACATCTTCTATACTATTAATAAAGGGTACTATTTAAACGAGCTTCTTTTTAATAGCATTTTTGGCCTCAGGAAATATATGTTAGCTTCTAAATTACTAAGTCAGCCACAACCAATGCGCGTCTGAATTATAGTATTTCAGCCACTAAATATCTTTGATGTAAGCCACTGTAATTATAACTCAGCATGGCAGTTATTTTTTAGCATCTAAATTTGTGGTATGCATTCAAACAGCAACCTTCTAAATTATTAATATATGACACCAAAATAGTAATTATATTAGCTTCTAATTTCATAATTTAGTATGAATAAATTGTAACTCATCCTACATTTATTCGATCGTTAAATTTACCTAAAATTGTCATCGAATATTATATTAAAGCCACTATTATTATTACACATGAACTATTTAAGGCAACAACGCAACGATACTAACCGCCAATTGATTTATATTAATTGTGAGGAATATGAGAAACATTTAAAAAACAATCCAGCAATGAAAACAAAAAGGAAAGTATTAATAAATGTTTTTACTTATGTAATAATTTCTTTACAATGATTTTTATTGCAAAATTATTAATATAATTAATTATTGTTTGGCGCGTGTAAAAAATATTATTACGTATCTCAAAAAAATGTTAATGCATTCCTTTATGTTTTCATAGCTGGATGTTTTTAAATATATCTCATAATCCTCACCATTAAAATAAATCAATTTTATTGGTATCGTTTTTAGTAATAAGTAATAAATAGATGAATAAATTAGCAAGTATATGTATGTAATTCCGAAATTATAAGAAAAAGAAAATATGTATACATACTATGATAATATGTATATACCCATGTATATAGCGGCATTAATAAGCCAGTATATATATACTGGCTTATTAATGCCGCTCGCGCTTAAGTTGGCCTTCCACGCTTTCTTTTCAGTCCAAGCACTGTGCTTTTACCTCCAATGGCGCCATTACGAATTTCAGTCTGATTGCTAGGCCGATCAGATGCTTGCCGGTTGCTGTCATGTCACGCACTGGCGCCAAATCGTAGGTACAGTGGCTATTTTCTCGATAAAAGAATGTGAAGTATTATTTTAGATGTTAAGATATAGTATTTTGATGTTGAGTATTGAAGCTTGAATGTATTATTTTTGAGGACGTTGTATTGAAGCTGTAAAACTTAATATGGTAATGAGTTACAAATTCCGTGGCTGAGTTAGTAAATTAGTTTGCAATATATAAATCAGAAGGACAAGTTAAATTAATTGTGGATATTGACTTGATGCTTTCTTTAACATTTTTAGTTGCCATTGTAAAGAAGATGAATCAGTTAATTAAAGGCTAAGTAATTTTCCCGATGCTTAGTTATTAAATAAGAAGTTTGGGCGCGTGGCCAAATAAAAAAATTGCGGCCATGTTTATTATTTCTCATTAATAAAGAGGTAACGCCTCGGCCTGTGACTGACTGACTGACTGACTGACTGACTGACTGACTGATCTATCAACGCACAGCCAAAACTACTGGACCTAAAATCATGAAATTTGAAACATAGGTAGTTCATACTATGTATGGGGCGCACTAAGAAAGGGTTTTGCGAAATTCACCCCCTAAAGGGGTGAAAGGGGGGGTTTACGTTAGTATGAAAGTCTTTCAAATTAGATGTTAGAGATTTGAAAATTTGGGTTATGGTTGATGATCAAAAATAAAAATTGACCTGTTTCAGTTTTTTTTTAAATTCAAGCCATAAAGGGGTGAAATGGGGGTTAAAACAATGTATGGGAGATTTATTATTTTTAAAGCTAGAGTCTTGAAAATTGGTATTTGGGTTTTCCATACAAATTAAATGAATGTGATTTCAGCATTTTTTTTTCTTTAGCTTACAAAGGGGTGAAAGGGGGTTAAAAGGGTCGTATGGAAGATTCGTCATTTTTAAAGCTAGAGCTTTGAAAATTGGTATTTGGGCTTTGCATGCAAATGTAATGAAACTCAATTCGGCATTTTTTTCTTCAACTTAAAAAGGGGAGAAAGGGGGATGAAACGCCGTGTTATCAATTTTAAAGCTAGAGTCTTGAAACTTGGTATTTGGGCTTTGCATACAAATGTTATGAAAGTGAATTCGTTATTTTTTTCTTCAACCTAAAATGGGGGGAAAAGGGGGTTGAAACGAAGTATTGACATTTTTTGAAGCTAGAATCTTGAAAATTGGTACTTAGGCTTTGCATAGAAATTTTATAAAAGTGATTTTGGTATTGTTTTTTCTTCAATCTTTAAAGCGGTGCTTTCGGTTTCTTCATATTCAACCCCTATAGGGGTGAACGGGGGAACTGATTGAATTTGACAAAGTAAAGTTATAGAGTTTCCAGCATTTTTTAAATCAAATCTTTTTGAGATTCCTTCATTAAGGTTTACGATCACCAAAATTGATTGTTGTGAATTCTACTTCGTTCAAAAAATTAAAATACCGAAGCGAAGCGAGGGCGGGCCACTAGTATTCGTATAAATACCAGACATGACAATAATTTGGTTTGTTGCATTAATTTATAGCAAGTCAACCGCCGTGGTCTCTGAGTCCTGGATTAGTAAAGACTGTTATGAATTAGGCGACTTATCCCGAGACAATTCTTAGAACATTATTAATTACTACTAATCACTCCTACTGTAACGGAGAAAATAATAAATGAGGGACTTTTTCGACTTCCTGAGTGTAAGTTAATCGTCTTATGTTGAAGATCATCCACTATTTTTGTGAAGATTAAGAACCTACTTGTTTATAAGATAATATTATAAGCTTATTATATAATAGTTAGTGCTTCATAAATGTCGTGGAATATTTGGATTATATGATAGTGTATAAGCTTATAAATAACTAGCGGCCGCCCGCGACTTCGTCCGCGTGGAAAAGTAACTTTTTACCCCCCTTTTAATCCCTTAAAACCCCATTTAAGCAATAAAAAGTAGCCTATGTTCTTCTCAGGGTCTAGATCATCTGTATACCAAATTTCATTTAAATCCGTTAAGTAGTTTTGGCGTGAAAGAGTAACAGACAGACAGACAGAGTTACTTTCGCATTTATAATATTAATATGGATTAGTATGGATAATAGATGATTGAATTCATAAAACTCTGGACTAAAAGGGGCTCGCAAGCTTTAATGGATGTACCTATCTGCTGTTATTTATTACATTCGTATCGCAATTGGCAAACCAAATGAAACTGAAACACGATACCAAAAATCTGTGGATTTAGAACTTTTTCACATTAAATAAAAATCAGAGCTTTTAAATACAACAACAGTCAACAACATGCGAAATTCCGTGTATCGGTAACAAAGGCCTCATGAAAATTTCACATCAACTAAAACACGTTCCGAAAAATCAAAGAACCCTTTCTAATTCAATCATACGCTCGGAACCGTACTTACTTCCTGCTCGTTCCATAATAAATGATCCAGTTTTTCAATTACGCGAAACCGACGTCGCCCCGAGATGTTTGAGGCCAGCGCATCCGGGACAACAAGTGCATTATTCAAACGTGGCATGTTATGCACCTACCTGCAGGCACTTATGTAATCAGCCACACGGTACGAGGCGCCCCTTTGCCACACTTTGCTCCCCGTTGTTAAGACTATCCGGTACCGCGTTACTCAAAGCACTCTGACATCTAAAACGAACATCTAACAGAAATTAATGGCTCAAGTTCGCACGGCGTTAACACAGGAGAAAACTCTTTTGTTCACTCCCACGAAATTCGTTTACGGTAGATAAACAACGATTTACGACATCGCATATGTATCTACATCTTTTTATTCGGTGCTATTCCTTTTGTATTGGTAGCGTATTCCCAAGACGCCGGGGTACCTGCTTACGCTACGATACGAACGTACAAGTGCTCCGATAAAGCACTATTGAGACTCTTTGTCTCTTAATATAGAACTGATTTGAATAAACCAATGCATAAATTCGAAAGGTCAGAGTTATGGCCCCATATTCGTATATATTTAGACATGTGAATATTGTGCGGATTTAAAATTGGAGAATTAGTTTCAGTAAGTATAATACTTCATGGGCAAGTCCGGTTTGCACTTGACTGATTTTTTTATGTGATAGGTGGCAGACGAGCAGTCAGAACACTTGATGGTAAGCGACTGCCGCCGCGCATAGACACCCGTAACATCAGTGAGTGCGCTGCCAACCTTCTAATCCCTTTTCCCCCTTTGGGCCTCCACTCTGCGAAACACTGATAGTGCAGGCGCTGCTTCACACCGATCTTCAGTGACGCTGTGGTATAACTACGGTCGAGCCGGCTTATCATGCCGAAGCGTGGCTATATTTTAGTTAACAATAAGATAACCGAGTAAAGTACAAATTACAGTAACAACTTAAATCAAAACAATGTGTGTATCATCAAATACGTAACTGGCTATAAAATGTTAATGAAAAGGATTAAGAACATGTTGAAATATGTGATAGCTTCCGGGACATGAAACAAAATCCATTACATTAATGTTAAAAGAAGAGCAACAATACGTCACTGTCGGGAGTGGAGAGCGGGCCGGGAAGTGATTCCGAAGGCGGAATGCCCGCGACGTGCCGCGACTGCCGATCCGGCTTGCCCGTTGACAGCGCGGGCGCCGCCGCACTCAAGGAACAATAACTACTTGGATAACTACATACTTGCTCCTACTGTCGTTTCATTGCTTCGGCCAAGCCAGTGGTGGGGGATCCCCTACGCAAAACTGTCGTGGTATTTAAAGTTTGACGTGTCTGCTGCGGCATCGTAGCTCCCGAACGGATTTGGACTTTTTTGTTTGAATATTGAAATAGTCGGAAATGTTTTTTTGCTACGTTTGATGGGCGCCGATTGAAAAAGGCTGCTTCCACTATGTAATATGCGAGTATGTTGATACTGCCATATTATTAGATGTAAAAAGTTTCTATTTTTTTATATTCGGTATATTCTATGTAATATATTGGATAGCATATTAATCTGATCGGTGTGCCCCGGTGGCAGCACATGAACACCGAATTTGTAGAAACACTAAAAAGCACTCAGTACACCTTTAAATTTATAGACAGATAGACCTTGTTCAATTACCCTTGACAGAAATCCTTAGTTGGTAGCGCGAACTTTTGGTTACTCTTAGAAACAAAACTGTGTACCTTGTTGAATAACTATAGTAAAATATTTTATTCTGGTCGATTAGTTCTAGTGGTTTTAAGTCATCTGATTTATTTATTTATTTGAAGTACAATTGATGGATTACAATATAGGTTGAAACAATAATGCAAGAAGACTACTTCACAATTGTAGCAGTTCGTAGTATTTCGTAGCTTATCGTAGACGCCTACGACGGTCAAACTGCTACATCGATTACGAATACTCCGGAATCGATAAAGCAAGTGTTAATTTTTCTTTGGCAAACTACATATTCAAACTGCAGGTTATTTTTCATGTTGTTTTACTTTTATAAATTATAGAGTTCTAAATTCACGAGTACTTTACTATCCAAAACTGGATGATGCTTGAAAAGTAAGTGTCAATTTATATATTTTATTGCGGGATTGTTTAGTGCACAGCATCGTTATCTTTAAAGCCCCGGCTCACTTATAGCAAACTGCATAACTTCTTCTAAGAGTAAGACGTAACCACCTCATCGTTCTGTCTTTGTTTTCGAATTTAAATGTAGACTTATATTCAAGAGCTAATTCGATATTAATTTTTTTATGAGTCACATACCACAAATGTGAAACGACAGTGATCACTTGCCGCCGACGTTTGTCGCCTCTAGAGAAATACTAGGAAAAGGAGCTTACTAAAGGAAATACTGCCTACGTTACTGTAAACTTATACGAATTGTATCTTCAGTGGGAAATTAAACACCGATTCGATAGTTTCTATCAACTATTCTGTAATTGTTCCTCAAGAATCCTAAACATCTAGTGAAGTTCCTTTAGCCTGGGGGAGAGTTATCGTGTTCACGATGGGAACAGACTAGCGAAGTTGTATTGAAGATCTCTTATGAATGTCTCGCGCTAATGATCCCGGAGACGTTATTCAATGTAACGATACTGTAAGTTTTCTTTTGTATTTCTCTTCCAAGTGAATAGTGAATTGTTTTAGAGAAATTTATGTCTTAAACCTTAAACATTACTATACTAATACGGTACAAAACCTGCCTGCCTGATGAGCAGTGATCTGTTGTACGTGTAAAATATAGAGGAAATGTTAACATGGACAATTGGACATGCCAATGACGCATATAAATGGGTTTGAATTTTGATAAAAGTGGTTCATATAGTAATTTTAATGTATTACTTACTTTAGCACTTGTTTTATTTTTGAATCTATACTTAGATAGATAGATATACTCTTTATTGCACAACACATTACAGAACTTAATGCTAATAGTAATTAACAAATACAATATCGGCGGCCTTATCGCTAATAGCTTACTACTACTTACTTATAATAAATCTGTAGAGAGGTTAATTCTCTATTTTTTTTTAATAGCTATCAGGGGGTGGTTAGTGATCGATAGGTACTGATGGCAACTACTATCTTCTGCTTTCATGTTCATTTAAGGAGAGGACATTTAATGTACATACAAATATTTTTATTCAGAAAGGTGAACCGTCTTTATTACTCTATGTTCACCATACATGTTTTAACGAGTAAGTGTAAAAACATGTAAACTTGTATTGCATTAAGTTCTGTTGGTGACATATTCGTTAAATTCCACGAATCTTGTTTAATTTTTGTCTAGGATACAGTATTTTAAAACCATAATAATTTTCATAAACTTTGTGCTGTAACACATGTTGTAAAATGTTTTCCAACATAGTAATTTCAACATTTTGTGAAATAAAAATTTGCTTGATGTTCAGCGGAAAAGAAATAACAAATATAGTTATGCGATACGGTGCTGTGACTATACAAAAAGAAGCAAAGAATCTAAACGACTGACGTTACATAAATATATCTCAACTTCCGCGACGCGTCGACATGAAAATTTCACGTGTCGTTTACATGAATAATCGCACAGACTTTTTTATTTGGCATCTTTTTAGTACACGACACAAAAGTTTGTAGAAACTGACACGGGTTTATTTCATTAATAAAGAGCTATAATCATAACGTTATTTGCGTGGTAAAAGTTGTCTAAGGACTTTTAATTCCACTGGCCAATCATGTATCTAATAATAAGTGATAATAAGTGATTTATTGACACACATTTTATTAGATCTGTGACTATGGCGCTTGCAATAGCGCCTAGATATCGGAAACTCATAAATAAGGTAAGTACACTAGTACATGGTAGCAATCCAGTTTATAAGTATTCTAATCTCACTACTATTATTAAGTCTTAATGCGGGATAATATCTTATTCCAAACATCAAACACTCGTGTGATGAACACTTATTGTGCTTATTCAATGTCTGGGAGTAATTAAGTGTGTATTTACGTATACACAAGTGATTAAGCTACTTAGTACGAAGTCAGGTCAATGTATGAGACGTTGTGAGTTATTATTATTATTATTTCCGAGGGAAAATCGATAAAAGTAAATTATTTTGCTTCTGATAATGTAAAGAGTCATTATTTTTACTGTTAATACAAATTAAGTACCGCGGGGCACAGGTAGTTTGTATACCTACATACAAGTTTAAAGGATATACAATGAATACAGCCAGATACAATATGAACCACTACCTCTTCATGGAATAACAGGGGCATTTGTGTTTGCTTAACATGAGGTCACTTCTATTTCAGATAAAAAAGAGAGAGTGTCGACACGTCTTCCTTCTTGCGTTTGTCTCCTTCACTCCACGCTACTATTTCTTTTCCAACCTAATAGAAAACGGAACCTCCTAGAAAAGCATTCACGGAAGATTTAGACTCCACGCGATTTAAATTGAATCACCAACCTACGACGCGGCTGAAAAGACACGAAAATGTAAACATGTCACTACAATTTTCACACGTCGGCAAGCGTCATTCGGAAGAATAATCGGCCAATCTGAACTCTGGTTTCGCCCGCTCCGTGACGAGGCCGACACGACGCCCGGCCGGCGTGTGTACGTGACGTGGAATAACTCACGACCGTAATGCCAGCAACTTCGCCCGCTCACTGCTCTCAGCGGGGAATTTTATGTGCATTATTATAACGCTTACGTACCCGCGCGAGTTCTGAACCGGAGAACTCAATCCTCAATGTCTTTATGGCCGCAGCTAAGACGATGCCATTTGCGCTGAAATAACTAATTTATTGCTGACTGTTAGCGGTCGGCAGAAGTTGTAACGGCGTGGGACCAATCAAAGTAGAATTGATCTGCTTATACTTCGATCATATACCCTAGCGTGAACGCTTTAGTGTCATCGCCAATGAAGGCTACATTCGCAAAAGAGCGCTGTAGGGTGATTTTGGTTTCCCAAAACCACCATGATAGCTATTAGAAGAAAATTTTATTTTTAAAGTTTCTTTCCGCCATATTGATCTAATTTGATTAAAGAAAGAAGCTTCCATATTTTGGGTTTATATTTTACCAAAAAAGTAAAATTATTTAAAGCCCCTCCAGTAATTCAAATAGATTAATAAGTATTCAAAGCATTTATCCGTCGCCAGCTGCCTGATCACTTTCGGTGGAGCGGAAGCAAAAATTTATATTCCATAGACGTTGCAGCGAAACGGTGTCTCTGCTCGGGCTAAATTGCAGGACAACCTTTCATTATCTGTGGTCTTCTAGGCACCTGCGTACCCGTCGCTTACGCTAACAATAAATACAAGCCGTATCATCATGTTGAACGTTTAACATCTTCGTGAGAAATGGGAACTTCTTTCAATATTTAACTGGTAAAATTTTTGCACTGTAGATACTTGATACTGTATAATTTTTCGTAGGTATCTTTGCATGCATGTTACAGTACTTATATAATTGTTATCTTAATTATTGTTTGTGATTCGTACCATTGAATTTATTTCACATTATTCTAAGCTACATCTAGGGTGTCCCAAAAAAATTAAAGTTGTTTTTTTTAACGCATACCCTCTAATTATTTTTGAATCATGTTAAAACACGTATAAATAAAATTTCATGGACCTAGGACCACAGCAACCCGTGCCGACTTGCGTTGATACATGCCAGTACTTGATGATTTCGGCGTATCGAAGTATCGTATTGGTGTTTAGTCATTACTTGTTTGTTTTCACAGTGAACGCATTATTTTTGTTTAGTCAAGATGTCTGTGGAATTACGCAGTTCTAGAAAAAGTATATTTTTAACAGGCGATGTAAAACATCAAAATTACCGGTTTAAAATTACCCTCTAATGGGCAAGTATTGGCGGTTCTATTTTACAATATTCGTCAAGTGAATATAAGTGTTAAACTAATGCAATTCTTTGTTGTGACACCACTGCTTCAACTACTTGTCGTATCAATGGTGCTTACGTGCTTCTGGAACAAAAAAATTATAGAGATGTGCGTAGTTTTGCTTGCCGTTATCAAATCTATGAATTAGCATTTGAAGCTAAATTGCTAAGTGTCTAACAAACCTTACATTCCAATATCCAAAAAAATCTGAGATAACTGGAAGAACATGGACCCCAAGAAAATACTGAGTCCTGCAGGAATGTTATCTCACCTGAATGTTTCAGAAAATGAAAATCTCTTAGTTTTACCAGACTGAATTGGCCAAACAAATTGTTAGGGATGAGGAAATATCATTACTAAGTTCCGAATTTATAATTACTAACAAAGACAAGTTGCTGATTCTTCTCGGTAGAAATTGACCTTCCAAATCAGCGGTAGATTATAAAATTTGACATCCATAAATCCATACTAATATTATAAATGCGAAAGTAACTCTGTCTGTCTGTCTGTCTGTCTGCTACTCTTTCACGCCAAAACTACTCAACGGAATTAAATGAAATTTGGTATACAGATAATCTAGACCCTGAGAAAGGACATAGGCTACTTTTTATTGCGAAAAGAGGGTTGTAAGGGGTTGAAAGGGGGGTAAAAAGTTACTTTTCCACGCGGACGGAGTCGCGGGCGGCCGCTAGTGTTCTATAAAGGACTTAAAATTTAACAAAGATATTTTGATTTGATTTGTTAAATGCCTGCATATTCATCGTTACATGCTTTGTTAAGCCTTGGATGCAATTTATTTTGGCAGTAAAAGATTTGTGTATTTAAAAAACTATGAAAGCTTATGAAACAGTCGATAAAACGATCGCCATAGTAGCTTTACAGAAGTTCTTTCAGCATTTATGGTATTTGGTTGAAGTAGAAGCAGTTTTGTCTCTATTTGACCATGATGTAGAATAAAGATAGTAATATCCACCAGTTAACAGTAAACGCTATATTCTTTCAAAAGAAGAACCCTGTGGTTTACTTTACGAGAGAGAGCAAACATTGACGACTTCATTTTAAACAAAAGTAAGTACTTGTTTCTTCGTCTTAGCATGGATGCCAGTTTTCTTAACAAGTGTCTATCTTTATGGCCTAATGTAATAATGCTTCTTATGTAGTAATGCTTCTTTTCTGTGAGTTAAAGAACAGATGATGACATTGAGAGCCGTTAATGATACAGAGAGCAGTTACATTGATGCATTATTTCCATGCAATCATCACCGTAGCAGAGGAACAAAACCTATTTTTACTACTTTGCGTACAGGAATACAGACTTATGTACCCTGACTGTAGAAAGAAAATATAATAAATAATGTTCTTTTGTTCATTAATACTGTTCTTATAATAATAAATATTGAATACAAGTGAAATAATGTTATTTTAATAATGAAAAAAAAAAACTTTTAAAATTTTCCCCTACACTCCCATACAATTTTGTTCTTAAAAGTTTAGCATCAAGTCGGCACGGGTTATCGTTATCCGATTTCTTTAATATTCTATATTTTGGTTATTAGGGTCAATTAGAAAAAAATTAGAGGGTATGCGTATTCAAAAGCGCAAAAAAAAATTTCGTCCTTATAGGCTGGGACACCCTAATATATACTTACTTAATGTAGAAAAACTTAAAGAAAATAAGCCAGTCGATTGCCTTGTTTTCTTGGAGCTTTTCATACCATTATTATCGGTAGTAAAGAAAACAAAGTGTATATGCATCTGACTTGCACAATTAAATACGGATTACCGGATAGCCGCCGGGTAAACAAAGCGTCAAAAACGTTATTGTATCCTGTTTGCATTCACTTAATTAACTCTCTTGTCACCGACAACGCAGCTCTCTGGCTTAATACTTTAAGCGGTTAAAACGCAAACTACAACGCCGTAGTATTTTATATCCTCTTACCCACCTCCCGGCTCTTTATTAGATTAAGTATTAATTAAAACTGGTGCATCGCATGACAATATGAGAGATGCGGTTAGCCGTCCGGTAACGCGCAATCTAAAATATGTACCTAATATGTTCTCTTTGCGTCGACAAATTGCATTTGCAAATGCAATATTTGCATTTGATGTATTACCATGCGTAGACCGCAAACTACAGGCGCTTGCTAGAAACCTTTTGATACGAGTAAAAAAAAGCCAAAAACAAGTGAATTAATGTCGGATGTTAAATAGACGCTAGCTACGTCAGCAGACGCATCTGCGGAAGAAGTCTGTCAATATGTAAGCAGATGATGAAATAAGAAAGAATCCTTAAGGAATATACGCTATTTCATTTGGATTGTGTCCGATGACTACACAAACGCTCCGGTTGCATTGCGGCTCGCCGCGCGTGACCATCAGTAAAGTATTTTACCGGACCGAACCGGACCGGACTTTAATTAGTCAAATCCGTAATAGTTAAAGTTACACCAGGTTTGGGGATAACTCGCCCGAGAATTTCATGATTTTTTTGCTCGACACTGGTCTAACTAACTTCACCAATATTTTTTTCGTTTAGTAGAATTTAGTCAGTATTAACTTCACACAAATTTAGTTAAGTAGGTTAGATGAGTGGCCGGCCAAAAAAACCTTGAAATTCTCGGGCGAGTTTTTTTCGAGCGAGTTTTTTTCCCCTAACCTGTTTAACACCTACTATTTTATAATTAATTTTAACCACGTCCTTCGGTTATGGTTACGGCTGACCGCATTTCTGTTAACCAACTAGTCCATGGAAGGTTTAATGTTAAGCTTTTAAGCTTATGGAGAAGATTGATTGCAGATCAGATATCTGTAATGAACACTCGAGAGCTTAATGAACTTTTAAAGTAAAATGTAATTGCAAGCTCTACTTAAAGTAAAATGCACTTTCAAGACAAGATCCGTCTTATTAAAGTAAAAGAAAGGATTTAAATACCTAACTAACAATCAACAACAGTTCAGCAATGTAAATGCCAGTCTAAGAATACGGAACGTTATTAAACAAGTATTGTGTTAACGACCAATACTTATCAGAAGTAAATTTTTGGCAGCTAACTCATTTTACTTTTTACTAGCTCAATAAAATATATACACAGTAACAATCAAAGAATTAACACAAACCACTCGACAGTACGACCTTACAGCACTTCAACTAATTGTGTCCGCTTATGTTAGAAACAGAACGGAGTTGAGCTAACGTTCCTCGTGCAAATTAGTTGCTCCAGACTCTGATTTAATTGATCCAGACAGGATGATGGATTGGGGCAAGGAATCCTGCGGCGGTTAAAGATGAAACTGATGCCCGCTTCTTCCTATCGGCTAGAATAACCGCAAAAAAAACTTATCAAACTTATTAATGGTTTTTATTACCAACTCAAACCTCTGCTGCTATAGTAGTGATTTCACTCATAGAAACAACAATATTGGGCATTTTATTACACATGGCGCCACGATAAAACTAAAACAGTTGCATACGACCTGACCTTTAAAAGGTAGTTTTTTTTTTGGGGTCAGATCGTATGCAACTGTTTTAGTTATTTATTTTTTTCTGGTAGTATCCGCCCTCCTTTGCTCCCCTGTGCACGTCCATGGTGAGTACATAAGGTCGGTCGTATCAAGGTTTAATTGATTTAGACTGAGTGATGGATTGCACAGGATCTTGCGGCGGTTAAAGGATGTGCTGCTTCTCCGTTGGCATCTTATAAATCTTGAAAATGGTTTTGCTTCCATATCGCAATATATAAACTCATAGCGCTTCTAGATTGGTGCATGTTACCTTTAGATAAAGCGATGCTCATGTGATTTAAGATTATCGTGCTACAGACTTTAAGTTTAGGTCTCATTGCGTGGAATAGACTGAGGCTTAATAGAACCACGCGTAATGACGTTTCGGACTCTCGGCGGCTTGTTGCAGATAAAAGGTCGATCTAAGTGCTTAAGGCTGCGTATCACTTATGTGACAACTCGAATTCTGTCAAAACGCACGATCTTTTGACAACCGCATATAAAAAAGTTTTCGTGTGGTCGTAGGTAAAGTTTCGCTTATTTACTGATTTGGTCAGAGAGCAGCCTACTGTGACAAATAATTTTGATATTTTAAGGTAACGGTAAAGATTTTCAAGTACGTTCAGTACCATTTAAATACTTAACGTATTGTATGAACGGTTTACTTTAAAGTTATTGCGCTTAATTTTGATTTGAAATACACACACTTCGCTATGAAATTTACAATTGACACACTTAGAATTTTTCCGCTTAGTGTGTTAGGTCGCGATATTGCAAATTGATTGTTTATTTATTACAGTAACTAGGTCACTCGTCCGAACGCATGAGTGGCCGAGATGACTATCCTTAGTTAATAGGAAAGACTACTGAACAATTAAAGGTACCTGATACTACCACCGGACGATAGTTACGAAGTCTTTTTAATTCCATCATCCACAGCGGGTCAACTTAAGAAGAAGATACTTATTCTTCTTAGGGTGTCATTCGCTCTTGTAATTTAGCACTTAAGTATAGTTTATATTTGACCTTCCAATAAAAATTATTATCTGAAAAAAGACCAAAAGCTGACTTTTGAACCATTAGCGTTTATTTTGCTTCTTCCCACATCTCTATCACATCTACTCTCGTCTTAAAGAGACTCATGTTATAAGTAGTGTTCTGAAACTACATCAGTGGAGGGCGAGTTCCACTCCTCGTCTGTTCATTCCACTTCATGCATCATAAAGGTTGTATGTAGGGATGGTGAATCTACGTCTACTATCCCGATATACAGGGTGGTTTTCTAGTGACGTCAATATTTTTTTTTATATTCCTCACACCTGGGGGTATCCAAAAATACCCCATGCATGTTCAGCGATTTTTGTAGTTTTCGAGTTATAATTTTTTAAAGGTTTTTTTTAAGTATTCTGCCAGCGAGGCTTAAACAATTCATAACTTTTTTTAATTGGGTATTTCGCAATTTTTTTTATGAAATATTTTTCTAGAATGTTATTCATAATAAAAAAAATATTTGGCTTCCTAAAATTACTTAATGTTACCAAAAAAAGGTCTTGAAAGTTAGGATTTTAGTTTTCAGTAGGATTTACTCAAACATTCAACTTCAAATTAAAAATACAAAAAGGAGTTTCCATAGCTTTGGAGTAAGTTTGAAAACTTCACAGGGTCCTAATCTATCAATATCATGGAAAAAAAATACTACTTAATGAACCTTTTTTTGAAGTAATCGGCCTCCGAACGCATATAGGCTGAAAATGTATGAAACTCAATAAAAACAATTTTTGCTCGATTGAAGGATTTACTCAAACATTTAACTTCAATTTAAAGTACAAAAAGGAATTTTAATAGCTTCGGATTAAGTTTAGAAACTTATCAGGGTCCTAAACTACCAATATCATAAAAGAATAAAACTACTTTATTAGCCTCTTTTTGCGCCTGTGCTTGTTACTCAATGACTTGGATTGTGCAGTACTATGAGTTACTCACTAAGCCAATACGTGAGTATAATAATCAGAGTCTAGTTAACATAGCGTAATTAGTTGAATATGGAGAGAAAATAACGCAAACAAAACACGCGCGCTTTTTTTTTACTTTCTTTTATGTGATAGGTGGCAGACGAATAGACGGATCACCTGATGGTAAGCAACGGCCGCCGCACGTAGACACCTGCAATACCAGTAGAGTCTCAAGTGCGCTGCCTTTAACCCCCTTTCCCCTAATTGGGCCTTCGGTGCCCTCACTCACTCGACGAAACACAGCACAGGTGCTGCCGCCAGTCTTCCGCCGGCTGTACGCCGGTCTTCTGTGGTATCACACCGGTCGAGCCGATTCATGCCGAAGCGTGCTTTTTTAAAACTAACGCAATTTCAAGGTTTATTTTCTATTGAAATGTTATAAAGTAGAAAAATTGCTTCAATTGAGTTTCATAAATTTTCAGCCTATCTGCGCAGCTGCGTTCGGAAGCCGATTACTTCAAAAAGAGGCTTATAAAGTAGTATTATTTTTTCATGATATTGGTAGTTTAGGTCTCTTCGTATGTTTAGCGCACCACTGGTAGGAATGGGATAGACTTGGCATCAAGATAAATGGTGAGTACATGACGCACCTAGATTTGCCGATGATATCGTAGTCATGGCTGAAACCTTGGACAATGCTCCTACCTTGGATAATAAAGACCTAAGGACTATGCTCGATGACTGCAGTAGAGTCTCTCAACAAGTGGGCCCAGAATGAACATGGTCAAGAAGAGAGTCATGTTAAACTCTCATGTCGTACCCACTCCTGTAAAAGTTTGAAGCTCTACACTGGAAGTTGTAGACGAATATATTTACCTCAGACAAAAAATGCAACTTGGTAAGTCCAACTTCCAGAAAGAGGTCAATTGGCGAATCTAACTCGGCTGGGCAGAGTTCGGAAAGCTACGCAGCATATTTTCGGCCCATTGACCACAGTGTCTTAAGATGAAAGTCTTTAATGCGTGTGTATTGTCCAGTGATGACATACGAAACTGAAACGTGGCCGCTTACAATAGGGCCGCTTAAGAAGGTTCAGAGTCACTCAGAGGGCAAAGGAGAGGGCTATGCTCGGAATCACCTTGCGTGATCGTGTCAGAAATCATGTGATCCGCAGTAGATCAAAGGTCGCGGACATAGCCGAAAGAATTGCGTGGCTCAAGTGGCAACAGGCAGGGCACATTGCGAGGAGAACAGATGGCCGTTGGGATGCAAAGGTCCTTGAGTGAAGGCCGCGTGCAGGAGGCAGTAGCCGTGGCAGGTCTGGACCGTGGACCGACGATCTAGTGAAGGTCGCAGGAGTCCCTTGGATCTGGGTGGCACAGGACCGATCTGTGTGGAGAACTTTGGGGGAGGCCTATGTCCGGCAGTGGACGTCTATTGGCTGAAATTATGATGATGAGTTCGACAAATTATACCAGAATAAGCAATGTATTCTGAATCGAACCACACTGCAAAAGTAGCGAAAACTCTTGGATTGATTTTTAACTTTCAGATCAGATCCTGATTGTCGCTAATGAATCACTTTCAATATAGGTACCGCCAAACAAATAAAAAAAAGTTCACAAATACCAATGCTTGACTTCAGCACCTATTTAATAATGGAGTCGGCGATGTAAAAAAATAGGAAGTATCAATTGGTGACGGTCCTACTATAACGGAAAAGGATATGAAGTAAAAAAATCGAATATAGAACATTTTCTCGGCCCCGCTAATGATTGCATATGTGTGTGTGAATGGACAGCCGACCGGCATGACCGCTCGCTGGGAGGACCCGTTGCGTACTGAATTACGAAAATCGGCGCAGTTGCTTATAAGGGTTTTTTCAAAATTAAAGTAATAATAACAGAACCCATGTATACTTCTAATTTTTTGCATAATATATTAAATAAAGACTGTTCTTTCATAAACTGAAAACAAAAAGATATAGAATCTGCCAAAACATGGGTAAACATCGCGTCGAAATTGGGCATTTTTAACATGTTTTTATTTTAAGATTGCAACTAATTTATTAAATATGTTCATAATTTCTCGCTGGAGTGTACCAGATCACTTTATGATAAATTAGTAAACTTGTAAAATTTTAACCTTTTTTGGAATGGTAAAGTATCTTTATCCTTCTTGAAAAAACGTCATTTTCGCGAGTTTCGTAAAACGCGTTGGAATCAATGCTCTCGTTTAAGAAAATGGCGTATAAAAAAAAATGTTTCTCACTGGAGCTCACTGGTCAAAGAGTAGATCTACCGGAAAAATATATTATTCAATCAAAATATTGTATAATGGTCATGGTTATGACCTTTGGAAAATTCACAAAAACGTCATTCCCCGAAGTTTGAGCTTGCACGCTCTTAAATCGCTAGTGATTCTAATTACATAGATATCGGTAATTTAGAGGGTGTACTACGTAATCGAACCTACAGCTGATGATAAGCTACATTAGACGGCACATGTTATTAAGACTAAACTCGTACAACGAATGTGTGTACATGAATTTATAGATTTTTTAGTTGACATCCTAAATTTCAAAAACGTAAACGTATTTCTAACGTTTTTGCTGAGATGAGAAGAGGAATGGGGTCCAAAAGTAAGTATATAGTAGGTATGTTATTATTACTAGACTCGTTCAGCAGGTTAATGTAACATATTAAAAATCAACACGACTCAAATGTTAAAAACCACGATGGGAAAGCAAAAATAAATATTCATTAACAAAATCCATTAATATCTGCAAGAGGGTTTCTAAATTAAAAAGCTAAAGTGTCGTATTTCAAAATTGTGTCAAACGAAAAATAGCATGTAAAATGCAAATGGCGAATGCAGTAAACAAGATGTTGGCGGTAAATATGAGAGTGGGCCTGTTGGTGGCACCACCCAACATAAATATTCGGCATAAGTTATGTGCTATGTCCCGCCGCGAGACAAAAACACCTCTGAAACGGAGGTTTGATTTTAAATTCTAATTTTATGAATCGTCTAGTTTGCATATCACAACGTATTCGGTTAGAGTCATTTCGCTTGAGCCCGCGTTTTTATGAGTCATGTGTTTTGTTATGCTTCTCCATTTTCGTAGGAGACACATAATATATTTGCTATGTCGATTAAATGCATGACATCTTGAGAAGGTTGAATGTGAGGAGTAAGTTAAGTAATTAAGTAATTTTACTTTGACTACGATCTTACACCAGCAGAAATGTTTATCACTGAGACAGATGCCTTTGATGTTTCTGGATTTTACATCACAAGGGACAACGCCAATGTATGCCTACGGTTGTTAATTAAATACTGGAAATATTGAAAATGCTCCTACAGTGATACATTTTATCCGAATTATTATGTTGTAAAATGTTTTCCTTGAACTTTTCGTGTTTATTAATTACAACTTGATGTTTCATGGTCATTCATTCTATGTACAGACAGCCACACATCAGGTTACTACAATCTGTCAATTTTCTGCAATCGAACCTCACCTTTATGTCAAACGCGTTTGGTTCAATATCGACTGAAGAATTTTGACAGATTGTAGTAACCTGATGTGTGGCCGTCTGTACAATGCAACCCGAATAATATCTAAAGGCTTTATTGTGAATTTCATACTGGTAAGTAATCCATTTAAGTTGAAATTGCTTTTGATCACTCAGTACTCTATTATTCCACTATAATAATGATTGCTTTTGTCCACATTGACAAGTAATACTCATAGTTATGTTTTCAAATTAAACTCTAACGTTGTTCGAGATATGGACTAGTAATTAACTATTGCTGATCCTAACTACTAATGATATCTCCTAATGGGCTGAATGCACATCAATTACATGAGCAGTAGATAAATCTTAATCCCTTATCGATAGTAACCAGTGTAGATTTGAAGTATATTACGTAGTTAGCACTAAGAAATTATTTTCTAATAAATGTATGTTGGTTTTTTTTTTCGGTGTAACAAGCCAGGCCTATCTATTCACAAAACAAATCGCCACAAGCGTTTGAATTAGTGCGTAGGCGCCAACGTGTACGGTACGTACTGCCACGCACACGTTAGCCCAATATATGGGTACGCATGGAGGGGGAGAATGTGGGTCATTCTCTAGTAGCGGCCGGAGCCATAATGACTAAACTCCTGGGGCGCTCCCTCGTCGCCTAAGTGGGAATGGGAGATGAGCACTGGTTGAAGAAACTTACTTTGTAACCTAGAAATGACGCTTCCACTGTTCGGCAAGTTTTTTTCTTTGCTCTTCAGCAGGCTAAAAACAGACCGAGCGTAACCTTAAGTAAGATACTGTATTCCTAGTTATTACTTCCTAGAAATTTCTCATAAATTTAGCGTTATACCCGCTTGCGCTCTAATCCATAGCTTCGGAGCCTGGGTACGCGTAGACCAAGATCCAGGATTTGATGAGTTTAGTAATACAATGAAACAACTGCCGTCTGTCAATCGCAACCCATAGACAGGGGAACCAGATCAACTAAATCATAGTTACACGTTTCAGAAACATCCGAAACGAGCGGTTTCCTCACGATGGTTTCCCTCACCGCCAAGCTATTGATATAAACATGCACAATTGCACATAGATTAAAACTTACGACTGACCTCCCGTTAAGAAGCAGCATTCTCATCCACTGAAACTTCTATCAATACGCAATAGGAAAAAAAAGTAAAGTGAACGTGACTAAGTACACATGGAAAATATTACGTTCACAAACATATATTCCATCGGTCATATTTGCGCACGGCGATATGAAGCCACATTATGAACGAATGCAAGTCATCCCTTCTTCATCCCAAACTCCTTATCCAAACTGAAGTACGCCTTTATCAAACAAAAATCCCAAATAGGCACTTCAATTTCCAACATAAGATATTATCCACATGTAACGGCTAAAATAAGCCTGGTATCAACCATTAAGAGTCGGGAAGCGCAAACGTCAATATAATTCTGGTGATTCGTGTCTTACAAAACGTAATTCCCTAGGATTACTTTCAGCAAGTTGCGTAGCTAATGAAGTAACTTGTGACACGGGTCGGGCCCTGGGTTCGACGTAATCAAATTAATGAGAAAACTTCACTTCAATTTAGGGTTTCCTACCTCAATCTTTAGAATATTTGGCAGCGGTCAAGTGCTCCAATGGGCATGATGATTGTCTTAAATGTATTAGGGGCTAACTTAACAACTTTATACCCTTTCCTCTTTATTCTTGGCAGTTTTTGTTATACTTCGGGTTTAGGCGGTTGATAACGAGTTGTAAGATGGATTAGAAAACCAACATGGTTTAACTACTAAGGAGCGATTTAACAAATATTTATCCGAGAATAAATCTATTGCCGGTATTTCTTATGGTAGGAATATGTTTCTAACATTTGCTCGTTTTTTTTTTTGTTTTCAAATATAGATAAGAAAAAAGTCAAAGATACATATTAATCTGTGGTTTAAACCCAAGAACTCTCCTTTGGAAGCCGGACGGTCTTATTCAGTAAGTGACCTAGGACAGATCTCGTAATTACTAAAGGTTACAGAACTACCTGTAAATAATGTTGAATAGTTGGTTGCTTCGTCTTTTTCTTTGCCAAGACATACATTATGATTGCTCAGTTTAATAAACCTGAGTTACTGTTAAATAAAAATATACACAAATAAGGCCAAGAACAAAATCTAAAAGCCGTAGGTATACCTACCTTCTTAAAAAGACGCATCTGCACTCCTTTTGGGCTTCATGGGCAGCGGTGATCACTTACCATTAGGTGACCCGCTTGCGCATTTGCCTTCCTATATCATGAAAAAATCATGCACAAATTCTTATAACGAATCCTCCTCACATTTTTACCTAAAGCACTACAATCAAACGTAATAAGTCTCTGTTCAAAAATGTAATCAACTTAATGGTACAACAAGGTGGAAGACAGAGCAAAGGTAGTCTGAGCACTGCGTAGGTATGTAAGGGCCGGTCTTTGATCTTACTTTAATTTAATTAATGCCTGATAGGACTTGGATAAGAGCTAACCACGATTAGCCAACTACGTGTAGTGAAATTGCGAGGGTGGTCGTTGGGAGCTGTGAGTCCTTAAGTTTGTTTAAAGTGAATAAAACTACGCAGATCCTGGGCTGTGTTGGATGAAGTTTAGCGGTAGGGTTTTCTTTGTGAAGTTTGAGCAGTTCATAGTGTACATACGTGTAATGGAAACTAAACAGTGCTAATAAATATGTAAGTATGTGTATTTGAGCTTTACAATAGGTATTTACTTTACTCATAATGTTATTATGTTAGGACTAGTAACTTGAAAGATTCCATCGCAATATAAAATATGGGATTAAATTCACAGGATAATGTTGTAATATATTCAGTTATTTGCATGTAGTCCATTATCTTATAATATTATCTAATAGGTAATCGAATAACATTTTTAGAACAACATATTTATAAGTGGATATTATTGTATTATTATTATTAAAGTATGTACCTGTTAGGCGTATTATAACTTTGTATAGTTAGCTCTTATTTTTTCCTTTTTCTTTAGACTATTGCACAACCTACACCCTAACTACCATCAAATGGATTTCTAGCAGAAATCGCTTTCAGAGATAAATTCGCCGAAATTGTACGCCATAATGTCTGTTATGCCTAGTTCTTAAGACCTGTTTTTGTGTGTATCTATTTAATATTCAGATCATATGTTGTTCCGCAGCACGGTAAAGGCCTCTACACCATCCAACCAAGTTTGCGTGTACAAAATGTCGATGGTGATTAAAAGTAGCAAACTAGAACAACTTAAAAGTACCTACAAGTGCTTATTAGTTAACGACCTAGCAGTACATTTCTCTAAATCTAAAAAACAAAAGAAAAGAGAGACAAATCAACAAGAAAAAATAAGTTTGCCGTAAATTGAACTTCAAAAGCAAAAGGTGTACGTTAAATAGAGAAAATCTTATCTCTAAAGTTAGGTATACTTATTTGACAAGAGCGTAGTCCGTAATTGAGGGTAATTGAATTCTAAAGTTGTGCCGCCTTCACTTGAACTTCTAATCATAAATTCTACTGTTATAACATTTAACAATTTTTCCTGTCGCCAACAGAAATTGGCTTTACTTCAGCTGCCGTTTTTTCTTCGCCGACTTTTATAATGTCGCTAAATGCAATACAATATAGCTTTTTAACTTCGGGTCGGACGTAATGGACTACGAAACAGGCAAGTTATCAGTTGATTGAACGAAAATCTTAAGAAAAAATGTTTTGCAGGTTTTTTGTTAAGTAAATTTTGTACTCAGTTGCCACAAAGTGAGGAAAATATTAAATGTACGTCATACTAGTAATAAGGTTTTAAAATGGCTTAGCTAGAACCTATTTAAAAATTTAGTTTTTAACGTAAATTATCATTCAAACTACGAAAGGACAAAATAATACCTATACAACATCATTGGCTCGATTCCGTACTAAGCAGCTTAAGCACTTGTGTTACGTTTATCAGACAACAGAGGATTTACAAATTTTATAATGGATGCGTAGATTAAACCCAGACACTGAACAAATATCGAGCCCACGACCTTTGGCGTATGTGGCAGTTTCAATACCAAATGATAATTAAGATTAGTAGGTATTTAGTGGTTTTGGAGTGTCTAGTGAGTTGTCACGTGAATAACTTGCTTTGACCTTTTGTTGTATCGACATAATCCGTAGGTTGATAAAACGCTAAACACCGGGGTTTTATTGAATGGCCGTGACTTTGACTGACTTCGGCAATTGGCATTATATCAATTAATTCACTTGACATTGGCAAAGTTATCCCCATAAAGGAGGGTAGCGCCATATTCTAAATAAAAAAACGTCCTGTTATTTTATGGCGTAAAAGTACAATAAAGCCCCTTTTATGTGTAAGTGCTCCTATTAAATCGCAGCGAACACGCTTCACAATTTCACAAGTACGTGTCGTACGACAACATCATACGATTTATCTCGAAACACAGCAACGGACGAAATCAAATTATTGTTTGCAAAATCATTTTACACCCTCATATTTTTGGATGTTTACCTGATTATTCGTAAAACGTGTAAATAAACAGCGCGCGACCGGGTCTCGCGTACCCCGTGCTCGGTAAAGGCCCGCATTGAAGTGTGAAATTCAAAAATCAACTAAAATTATTCTAAGCCAGTGAACCACTCATCTCTCAGTAGTCTTTCGCTTAGAACGCGTTTGCTCTACGCAAAGATTTCACCCTCAGATTCATCTTGTTGATTCAACATTGTTTACAGTGGAATCCTTTAAGGATCACTCGGCTTTTGTTTATGTTTTAATAAAAAATAACATTTTTCCGTTGAAATATCTTCTTGTATTATTTCTGTTGTGAGGATGATAATTGAGGGCGCTTTTGTATTAACGAAAGTATTTACGAGTAGGTACATACTTTTCCTGGGAAACCCACGAAAAATTTAATACGAAACCAGGTAGGTACCTGAGTACATAGAAAGTTCGTCGACCTCTACAACAATACCTACCTTAGATAGCCTATTCCCTCCGGGTCAAGTCGGAATACGAATTGTTCTATGTTAAAGGTTAGAGTATCATCCGTCTAATAGAAATCGCCCGTATATTGTACCTACTCATAGTAAGGAATATTAGGATTTGTATACAACATATTTGCCAGTTTTAACGTCAATCATTCGGATAGTGAGCTGTTTCAGCAATGATATATCTGACTAATAGCTTATTTTAGACATTCGGATACACAATGTTATACGGGGATTAAACCATTAACGCGGGATTATAATACATAACGCTCCTTACTAAATTCAGTAATGTTTCGCAACAGATTAGCGCAGCGTCATTAATTGATCAAACTCTATTAAACCTATTACAATACAATGTACTAAGGAGCTTAATCAGAGCCAGGCATTCTCTATAAATGTACTTACCGTATCTGAAATGTTCAGGAGTGCGTCATTATTATCATGGTACGCCACGCGCCGCTACGTCGTAGAATTTCGTAGCATCTCGTAGCACATCAGAAGACTTGGTTATACCGATCAATCAGATCAAGTGCAGGAAAACTTGTTTTTTTATTTATTTTTGCAAATTTTTATGCAGTGTTTTTTGTTCATATAAAACAAAATCATTAATTTTGTTGACGTTTACGAGTACTTAAATGAGACGCACATTGTTCTTTTGTGCCTGTCAACCTCATATTTAAATCTCACGGCCGCTTACCATCAGGCGGAGTGACATCTTGATTGTCCTCAACATAAAAAAAGATACTTTCAGGGTTAAAGGTCACCACAAAATAATTATTTCCTATCAAACAGAAATTGAGAGCATGATTTCTCCGCTGGCGACTCTTAAAAACATTTCACAATAACGTACAAGGAATTTAGAGCGACAATCTGAACTATAACCTAAACATTGCGCTCGTGAAACCGACAGAATGGCTCTTTTATGAAACAAAACTGCATGTTTATGCATAAGCATTTCCCTTTGAGGGTTATGTCCTAGCGATAGTTCGCGTATGACCGTAACGTGGCTCCTGTTATTCCATTAAACGCTTATCTTCGAGATTCATGGCAGGCCCCGGCAAAAATGATGGTCGTTAAAGAAATTGAATACCCTTTACTCATGCTTAAACTTTCCCTCATAGTCACTTCTTAAGTTCGCGAGCGGGGCTCCCAGACGGTAAAGTATTACCGGGTAATCCGGGGAAACGTTTGAAGTAGACACAATTCTCCAGTGAAATGTACTTTTTGTCTATGTTATACATTTTGTGAATGAGTTTAATGTTTTAATCTTGTACGTCTTATCAAATTAAATTGACGGACTTAGGCTTAGGCACAGAGACTCTGTGTTGTAGGTCTACATAGTGGAAAATGAAGACATAGAATACGACACAACAAGTATGTACTCGTATATGTAGTGAGTAGAGTGTAATTAAAAAATGTACACCCCTACTGTAATAAAAAAAAGTAAGACAAGCTACTACTGGCCCATTACTTATACTATGTCAAACAAAACTTCTTGTTAAGCAACTAAATAGCTGTGGAAGATAGGTACTTACTTTGGTATTCATCCTAACCACCTTTGAAAATGTAATGAACTAAATTAGAGTACCTAGAACTTTCTAAATTGCTAATTGAATTGAAGCCAACCTACCTATACCTAATAAATGTTATTCGTAGCACAATCTCTAATTTCTAATCTAAGAATTGTTTCTTCATTTGTTGAAAAAGTAAACACGAGTAATTTATCTACTGGCAATCAACGAGGCACCACGTATTAGTCTCGTTTTCCTTATCTGATAAGGAGTATAATATTAGCTTTGGCGGGCTCATATAATTGAGTTAAGAAGGAAATCCCACGGAAGCGACCCTTTGTAAAGCGAACACTTTGTTACGCTTGACACTTCTACCCAAACGTGTATTTTCCCGCATTAAAAACAGCATATAAATAGTACCACACTTGATGCTCATATTGTTTCGTAGTAATATGCTGATGTTGTCACAGGTAGTAGTACCTATAGCTAGTGTTGTTATAGGTAGTAGTAGTAGATGCAAGTGTTGTGACAGGTAGTAAGTATAATGTGAGAAACTCGTTTTTTTTTTACTTTTTCAGAGTCTCTGCTGCAGTCTGTTGCAGTTTTTGGTCGTCTTGACTGTACATCGATACATCTCGATAATTTACTCAAACGACTGTAAAATAACTTCAACTTCACAATATTTAAAATATGGAAGAGTATTTTTTTCAAAAGATACACAACTACATGCCTTGAATTCTATTGACAATTACTATCGTCACGTTGAGGTCGGAAACTTTTCAAATTAGTGAAATAAAGCTGAAAGTGCGTGAAATATACAATAAATAAATAGTATCTTTAACTTTTAACAGTAACACTAACCATTTTTTTTATCAATTTTCTTAAACAAAGGAAATAAATTATCTCACAATCTATCTAATAAATTCCATTTCGCCCATCTGTCTAGGTTGGAACTTTGATCGGAACCTAATTTTCTACTGCCGTCGAATGGATAACTATATTTTTTATTTCAATTACGGCGGAAATGTAATGTACTTTCATTGCTTGGTACATACAATTTTACCAGGTCTTTTGCCATCAAGATAAATCTTTAAGATAGCGGTCCTGGGGAACACATTATGTGAAAATATCGCCGGGTGATGGCGGGAATGAGCTCGTGTGTTTCTTTCACTTGGGACGTTATATATCGTCCGCGAGATATCAATCGTCATTCCCGAGAAAATTGAGCTTCAGAACTACGGTCTTTTTAATGAAAAATGCGCTCACTCCTTCATTGTATCGCATCTTCGACAACAGGCCATTATACGGTTGGTTCATTATTGTTATTTGCGTACTACCTACTTGATACTTGTTTAACTTTGTTGGGTTCTATATACATAGGTATAGCCTATTGGCAAAAAACGGATCTCTTAAAGATTCATCAAAATCTGTCCGTCTGTCCGTATGTCATAGCCACTTTCTTCGGAAATATAAAAACTATTACTGAGATACTTCTAAAGTTGTAAAATAGTATTAGATCAACAATGAAGCTACATCTCATGTACCTAATTATACTTACTTGGGCCAACGAGGTAAGTCTCGTAAGTGTAAACGGGGTGATAAATATTTTATTTTAGATAGGTAGTGTGAGAACTAAAGATGACAACAACAACACAACACACATCACATAGTTGAAATCATTTATGTACATGAACTTTGTGTAAATTCACAAAGGTGTAGATACAGTAGAATCTGGTTAATTTGACTCCGCTTTTATTGATATGACATAATTACAAGGTGAAAATGGTTCGCATAGAAAACTCTTTATTACAAAGTCCTTTATAATGACTCGCTTATAGTGACATTTCTCCCATCTCCTATTTTATGCTTACAATTAATTATAGGTATGTATTTTCAGTTGGTGATGACCTAAGAGACCACAATTACTCCTTGCCACCTGACAAAGTCATTGAATTCGCACCAGCTGGCAGATAAGTCCATGCCAGCCGGTATCTCTGAAGGTTGGTATTAGATTAGATTGATGAATTTATTTTAAGTAAGTAAGTAAAACATTTATTGACCACATAAGAAGAGATACAACACAACAGTAGTAAGACACAGAATACATAATAAGTAGTAGGTACATACGAGAACAGAGAGAACATTATGTGCTTATATATAGACAGATGGGTGGTCAATAAGGTCCAAACTCAGCATATGCTGCCATGGACGTATATAAGGGGGGAGTCCAGGGGGTCCGGACCCCCCCCATTGAGGCCTGGTTTGACATAAGGGTTCAATTGGTTATAACCCAGGGC